>APFE031322817.1:10606-28694 GCA_000404065.3 Pinus taeda | reverse complement strand
ATAAAAATAAAATTAAATAAATAAAAGGATTAGTTAAATTAAAATGTCAGAAGTCGGCCTGTTTGCTTTTAAACCTAGACATTCTCATATTTATACCTAGTATCTGCCTTCTTTTCTCCGCACAATTTATCCTGATGATGAGTCTGGTTTTAGACTCGAAACGTCGATACAAAAATGATGAACACTGTGGTAAATCCGAACTCTTCTCAAAAACCATCCTACGAATCAGTGCCCTCCCTTGCCTGGACTTAAAGCTGCATATCAGAGAGCCAAATGAGCCACTGAATCGCTCTATTATATGAACCAAAGGAGGCCACATGGACCCATACCCTACCAGTAGGGAATGCAAGGGACATCTCAGATCTATTACGACCCCTATCAAGTCACTTCCATGCCTTCTTGGGGTCCTCCTGCTCATCCTTCCTGGTCCACACCCCCCCTTAGTCGTATCCTCCTCAATACCATGCTTCTCCAGTTGCTGATTCGTTTCACTCTTATGCTCAGCCACAACCTCAGTGGAATACACCTCATCAGGGGTGGAGGCCCCAGTACAACACTCCTCCCACTCCTTTGCCTCCACCACCTGTCCAACCACAACCCCATCCACATCCATCTCAGATATACACCCCCACTCAACTACCCATACCACCATTTCCAAACTCGTACATTGGAGTAGCTCAACCCAATTGCAATGCTGAGGCAAAACATGTCCAAACAACTCCTTTTGAGCTCAATCATATTCACCATAGCTCAGGAAGAGTATTGCAAGAAAGATATTATATTGACAGCATTGAAGGACCACATCCAGCAAAAGAAGATTCAAAATAGGAGATCAAAGAACCATGCGCTGCACTTGATGAAGAGAAGACATCAGAATCAAAGATTGAGAGTGATCTCTCATGGTTACCATCAAATCTTCCATGTACTCAAGAGAAAAATCAGCAAAAAGAGAAATATGAGAAGCTCATGATAGAAGAAGATATGAAGAGTGATCCAAATCAGCAAAAGGACCAAGGATATTAGAGCTATATTAAAATATGGTTTCAGACGGTCACTAAGTTGCAACAGTACTCTCTTCCTCATCTATGTTTGAGCCCTTCAAAGTCAGATCATTTGGTCTCTGAAATCGGATAGTTGTCAAGGCATGCATTTCAAGCCTCCACATCATCTCGTCTCTAATTTCGATGTGCACATGGCTCCATTGGAAGTATTCTTATACTTGAAAATGATTTTGTTTTTCAAGGAGGGTAGGGTAGGAAAAAAGAAAAAAAATGAAAAAATGAAAAAAATAAAAAAATAAAAATCTAAGGTGAAAACCTCCTCGGAGGCGCCTCAGATTGGCTCATTGATTGAAAACCTCCATGAGGCGGTCAATGGGTTGGAAAAAAGAGAAAAGAAAAAACAATAAGATCCTTGAGTGAAAACCTCCTTTGGAGGCGCCTAGGGCAGGCAATTAAGGTGAAAACCTCCATGAGGCGCCCTAGTTGTTTTCAAAAAAAAGAGAGGAAAAAAGAAGAGAAAAAAATAAAATAAATAAACCTAATTTCTATTGAATAATTGCAGGTTGCAAGAAGGACATTGCAGGTCAGGAGGATCGCTCAAGACAAAGATAGAGGAAGTTCTGTGCCTTCTATAGGAAGTCCTGTGGCTTCTACATGAAGCCTACAAACAAGCCAAAATCGACCTCCAAAAAGGACCAGAAGGCTAGGAATATGTCCATGAGGCCTGCAAGCATCCATGTTTTCATCCCTCACCCTTATCCATCATTTTTTCCATCTCATTGTGCGTCTTTCCTAAAAATTGCATGTTCTACAGGAAATTCCTGTAGAAATTACAGGATTTCTACAGGAAGCTAGAAATGGATTTCAAAAAGGTAGTTTGGCAAATGTGATAGCTTCCTCATGGGTTCATAAGTCCTCCTACAATCTTCAAACTCCTCCTCCATCATTTCCATGCCTGCATCACAGCCCAAGCTCATTTTTTCCTACCATGCAAAAAATTGCAAAATGCTTGGAAGCAAAAATACATAGTGCTGAAATTTGTTTTTTCTCTCACGTGAAAATCGTAAATCCATTTACAAAACCGTTTACGGGGATTTGTATAAGGATGATGGCAACATGACCGAGCAATTTCAGCCAATTCTGGTGCATGGTTTCCAAGAAATTAGCCTCCATCACCTTCAACCATTTTTGAATTTTCTCCATATCCGTACATCCGTTTCAAAACATGTTTCATGGGGAGATGCATAGGGGTGATAGTAACCTACCCACGCAGTTTTAGCGGATTTTGATGAATGGTTTCCGAGAAATTGATCTCTGTAATCTTCAGCCATTTTCCGTTTTTTCTCAAAATCTGTGCATCCATTGATCGCAATTTTGCTATGGGAGGTGCATAATGATGATAGGAACATGCTCAGAAAGTTTCAACTCGATCCGGTCTATCGTTCGGGAGCAATGGAGAAAACAAGTTTCTGTCTTGTGAAAATTCAGCGTCAACAACGTGAGGGTGAAAAATCTGAATGTTGAAGCCAACTCCGGCAGCGTGGATCCGGCCAGAGGGTACCTGCACAAGAAAAACAGCCATGAATCAACAACCAAGTCATCATGCAACCACAGAAACAAATGCAGCAGCAAAAAGCACCTCACAACAGCCACATTCGACTTCCAGGTACGTGACTAAACTCGTTCCTCTGATTGCATGAATGTAATTTGAGAACTACATGAACAATGAGATGGTTGTGGTTAAAAAGTTCGGTAGCCAGCTAACTGGCCACCGTCATCCAGTTCAAACAACGCTCGATGGGTGAATACGATACGTGTGCTCAGCCATCTCAGGAAGAAATCTGGAAACAAGTAGTGGTGACCGTTTAACCTTCAATGTAACTGATGGAAGTGTTACAGGTAGAAAACATGAAGTTTTGGGACAACACTGCCATTTGCATGAGGCCAATGCATATTTTTCCACCTCACCCCCTCACCACGAATCACGCAGCAATTAAAAAATGCTCGGCTGAAACTCACACCACCTGCTGTTCATTTGCACTTGCAACATCCTCAACTGAAGTATGCATCCTCCACTTCCAAAAAATGATTAACTAGTCATCCTCCACCGGTTTTTCTACCTGTCTTCGAGATTCTGTTGCGTATCGGGCTCTACAGGAAGCGCAGTTTCGTTCTACAGGAAGGCTTCTATAGGAAACACAGAAAACAACCATGCAGAAAGAAAACCTGGGATTTTCAACGAATTTCAAGCTCAAAACGAGGTAGGATCGGGGAAACTTCTTTGTGCATGATTTGTTGGTACAACACGGTGAATTGAACACGGCATTAAATCAAAAAATAAAGAGTAAAAAGTCTGCATGTGCATTGAGAACAGTGGAAGTCTGCCTGCATGATTCACTGAGTTTACCCATTGTTTTCTTCTTCTTCTGAAATCTCCTCATCAGTTTAAAAAAAATAAAATAAAATAATTCCCTTGCAAGGAAGACATGTAGCAGTAGAGACCAACCTGTGTGTGTGGAAAAACTTGAATTTACATATCTATCAATGTGTTGAAAAAACCAGTGTCCTTATGCTCTGATCTGTAAAAAATTTCTTTCATAAACAGACAGACCAATTCGAGGTGACAGTAGTTTTAACACAAGGGAATTACTGCCATTTGATGTTGTAAAGAGCACATGAAAAATTCCTTCTTGGGTTCAAAAAAAGACCGAATTCAGCTGTCCTCTATTTTGGTGATTGACTGCTTTTTCCCACTTAATCATTTTCTTTTGGTTAAAACACAAACTCAACACCATGCCAACTAAAGAAGTTGAGAAGAACATTGATGAGGGAGCACAAGACATTCAAGCAGAGGGAAAAACAGAGGAAGAACAGAAGGAAAAAGAGGAATTTGACATGACCGCTGAGCATGAGACAGAAAAGGAGACAACAGCAAAAACAGAGAGGGCGAAAAAGGAAAAAGTGTGTGAATAAAAAGGCCAAGAAAGCCCAAATGAAAGTTGTCACAACCAAGGCAACCACACAGAAATTAAAAGGAAAGACACATCTAGCCAAGTAGACTGAAACAGTTGACACCAGACTTTCTACAGGAAGCACGAAAACAGAACAACAAGAGGAGAAATCACCTGAGATTTTAGCTAGGGAGGCAGTAGTCGTGCTTGCCACCATTAGCACACCCCCAAGACCAAAAAGGAAGAGAAAGAGGCAAACCTCCATGTACTTAAAAGCAAGGAGGAGCACACAGATCAAAGTAGGCAGACCCCAGCCACAGTTAAAGGAGAAAATTGTCATCAAGGACACAACAACTAAACAAAAGGAGGAGTCTCCTTCAAAGATAACCATCACCTATGAATGAGGAAGCCAAAAACCTTCACTTGGAGAGAGAGAATCCAGATGATGGACTCAAAGACAGCTCTACAGGAAGCTGAGACAATTCTATAGGAAGCTGAGAATTCTCTACAGGAAACTTAGGCTAAGCTAAGAGAGACCGATAAATTGGAGGAACAGGCGGCCAAACAATCACAGGAAGAAGGAAAGACAATGAAACATCTGATGAACAACAAAGAGAGGAAAAGCTGCAGGCTTAGGTTGAGGCGCTAACAAAACTGCTACAAGAAAAGGAACACAGGCAGTGGGAAGAAGTAGAGAGAAAAGCATGGTTTCGTGATCGAGAAGAGGACATCACTTCAAAAGCTTGGCATGACAGGGAGGCCACCAGGGCCATCAAAGATGAAGAGATAGATTAGTTGCTCAGAGGATGAGCAACACTTTCAGTAGGGGGTGATGATGAGCCCCAAAAATGGATAATTATATGGGCTCATTCAGCCTCCTAATTCGACTTAATCCATCATTCTCATTAGTTTATTGCATTTTTTTTATTATATTTATGCTAATAGAGTGAATTGGGTTAGTCATTATGCCAACAAGTCTAATGGGTGCTTTGTGTAGTTTTTTGGTCAATTTTGAGACAAAATCAAAGGTTTTAATGAGCATTTGGTAGCCAAATTCGTGGAAGAACAAGGAAGAGGATTTGTAGGAAGGTGTCCCCTTCATTTATGGGCCCTTACCTTGAATTCTCCACCATCAGCTCGGAGTTCAAGGGCCACCACATCAATTATCACAAGGGCAGCCGAGCAAGGGCTAGTAAAGGTGTTGTTAACTACAAGTTTTGGCAGTCGAGTTCCTAAAGTTTAGGAGGGTTGTTGGGGTCCTCAATTTGTATAAATAAGAAGGCTTAGGGCCTCATTTCAGTTAGTCACTGTGTAGGCAGAAGTTAGCTAGTTGGTAGTTCGATTTTAGTCAATTTTTAAGCAGTAGGTTAGCTCTGCATTTCAGCACATTTTCGAGCTTTTCCTTGTGGATAGTTTTGAAATGTAACTATTCTTTTGATCAATAAAGATGAATCTATCTTTGCACCAGATCTAATATCTCTTAGGAGGTTTTAGCTCTTGGGGTTGGGCCCAACCCAAGTGCCGAATACTTCCTTTGTTTACTTTTATGTGTTTTTGCTGCATTCTTAGAATAAAATCTGCTATTTAGATTTAAATCTTGTTTTGTTGTTTAGGTTGTTTTTGATGATTAAAAAGGCTTTTCATGTTCATATTGATTTGGATAGGTTAATAACAGAGAATATCTTCAGAAAAAGGTTGTCAAGCACCTCTGATCTCACCTCTCCCTCAGTGGGACCATGAGCTGGGACCAAGGTGTCCTTGCTGCCACCAAAAACACTGTTTTTGTTTCATCATGCAATTATTAGTGTTAGATTCTCATTTGCAGAAGTTGATACTAGTTGTGATTACATGCTCAGGTTCACGATTGCTCAGTTTGCATAGCTACTTCACATGATTTCGTTGCAAATAAATTGTTGTTCATTTTCTTTGCTGTTATTTAAGTTAGATTAGGTTAAAGCAGCTAGATCTTTGGTTTTCTTAGTCTTTGTTGGTTAGTTTTGAAAAATAATGTGCAGAGTGCCTGTGAAAGCTCCTCTCCTACCCTTACCCCATCCATGCAACCTGCTTCGTCCTCCAACTTAGATTCTTGCCTCTCATTTGCTACGTTTTCTCCCTTTTCCCTAATTTTTACATTCTTGTGCATCATTGCTCCCTCCATCCTTGAACCAAATCCAATCACTCCTTAGCCTCATGCGCTAGGTCCTAGACCCCTTAACATCCTTATCCACCCTCCATGTCCACTTTCCCATCGTTTTTCCTCCATTAACCGTCCAAAATCCTCTTTTCGGAATATCCCGTAGAAATTTCAGAACATCTTGTAAAACCCGTGCAGACTTCCTGTGGAAGCTCACGAAAGCGTTTTCTTGAGATCCGATCACTGTGAAACTATCTAGAAGTGTGATATGGACCCCTTAGGCCCTCTTCTAACCTTCCCGACCTCCTGCAAGCATTTCCTTTCGCCAATCCACCTCTGCACAGTAAAAAACAGTTAAAGCACATGCACAATAATTATGCCAACTTACTCAAAAATACAAAAAGATGTTTCCTTTTAGATTTCACATCAAAAGTAGCTTGGTCACATGAATTTTACCTTTCTAAGAGTCAATGGCATCCATTTCCATTGCTTTCATCGCTTTTCTTGCACCAGTAGGGTTAGTCGGTAAAACTAGGGTTTACTAGGGTTTGCATTTCCTTTCCGCTTTCAGTTTCTTTCTGCAAGTAAATTAGCCTCCTTTGAGTTAGCTTTCATCCATCAGTTAAAAATATTCTTCTAAGAGCTCATAGAAGTTTGCTTAAGCTCCTAGTAGACTTGTGCCAGCTGATCAAGTGACAGCCACGGCAAGAGCTAGTACTTGTGCATACAACACTGTCGCTTCCAAGTTTGTTACGAACTACCGGGTTGATAAAATTAAAGAAGGGAGTTCCAGGAGTTGCAGCATTATTGCTGCAATACTGGGGCCCACCAGCAAGTAAGCCCAACCTTAGGCCAACGGATTTCCAACCAGTAATTGTAAACCCTTTCCCCTCAACCCAGGAGATTTTAGCAAGGCCATTGTCTTTTTCATACCTAGCTTTCCACTCTAAGTCCCTAGCAGTTCCATATCCACAGTAGATTTTCAAAGTAGCCCAGCAAGTGCATTGGCTGCGATAGTATGGCCTTCCTCCTATACAACATCTTGACTACTCACCTCTTCCCCCAACATCCGTCTCATTGCCACAACCCACATGCCTCCTGCAACCAACCCCGCACCAACCGAGGGTTGCAGTACCCAGGTTTTCCATACCAAACATCACAACGCCAACACAACAGAGGCTAGAGGCGATACCTAGAAGGTGCATGACAGAGACACAAAACGAAAAAATTGCAACCAATTTCCTACCCCACTGCCACTAGCAATTCTTAACGCCCCAATTGACATTCTTACTTTTCCCCCTCTCCCACCAACATAAACCCAATCAGGTCGGCATTGCAATGGAGGAGAAAAGCCAAAAAACATACCCATATACAATTGCAGGCTGCCTCCAAGCTTGATTCCAAGAATGGCGTCACCCTCCCTTTCCCCTGCTCCAACTCCTTCATCTGCGAGCCAACACTCTAGCTTCACCCACTTGTCTGCTTGCTCTCCTATACATCCTACGTCGCCACCTTTTCTGCCACCTTTCCCACCACCCTTGTGTGAACTTATGCCAAGGATCATCGCACCCATCGCCTTGACCATGTGGGGGGTGATGGTACATATATCAGAGGTACTAGTCATTACTATCCCTAGGTTGTCCCAACCATCAACTCACACCCCGATCGAGGTGGTGGGAGGAGCGATTTTTATCAAAGTTTACTCTAAGCTTAAAACCAATATATCGACTATATCGACATGTTGAATACTTCCTTTTTTTGTCAAGGTTCTTACCATGAGATTAAGCATTTCCATCTATTTCCTAATCTTGACTCCTTTGACATACTCCTACTATATCATGGTTTATTATCAAGACACATAAATACACATAAAAATATCATTATACACAGTAAACACTTATCTAAATAAAATGTCCAACTGGTTGTGGGCTCTCCACGTTCCACCCAACCATAGACCATATGGTTCATAAATTTCAACCATGGGCCCCCACGAGGTCGAGGCTCTAAATAGTGCTCCAAATCCATAGGCAACACTGCAATCCAGATAATCATCCACATATTATCATAAACTAAGTGATCTGAAATTGATTACTAGTTAATGTTGTGCTAGTATCATTTTCAGATATAAAATTTTATTTGCTTTAGTTTTCTTATCCATAAAGAGTTTATCCATGAGCATGTGATTGCCAATTCATCTAACTTGGTGAAATTTAGTGTTTTTCATGAACTTAAAAGCATGAATTTAAATGGCTAAACAGAAGCATATAAAAACATAGCAAGAACAAATAACAAAGCTCAATACACAATTTTTTGTTAAAGGAGTTCATCCCTCCTAGGCTACATCTCCTTGGTCCAGCTTCATAGTGTGAGCCTTTGTATTAGATTCAATAGTGCTCAAATTTCTGTTACATGCATCCAATGCTCTTGTAACCTTTTCCAATGAGTTTAAAACATTCAAATATATTAGAAATGACTATTTTTTTACTCAATTTGGTTAGCAGTTACTTTGGGAATGACCTCCAACACCTAGTGGCCTTATGCTTCAAAAATATTCAAGTGACAAAAAACACTTGTAGATGACCTAATATGCCTCTAAAACCTACTCCAATGAGTTTCTAGCATGCCAATTAGCCAAAAATGATTATTCATATTCGAAATTTGGTTGAGAATTGAGTAAGTTATGGCTCAAAAAGTTTTTCCTAGAAAACATCGCTAAATCTAGAGAGTTGCCAGTTAAGTCCGCCGAATTTGGTGGTAGTTCCAGATTTGGTGGCTCCTCCAAAATCTCCTCCAACTTAATTATGGATTAATTAAATGCTAAAATGATTAGTGGCGCACTAATCGCACTTAGTGTTGACCCCTAGCTCTTGGTTCGGGCGCATGGTCACATGGGGTGGGGTTTGGACCGTAGGGCTGGCTCCCACCACCCCATCGTTGGACTTGAACTATGCATTTAAATTCAACTACGTACCCTCCCTTTTCAATTTATTCTTTGTTGGTGGAATTGTAAGCCATGAAATTTATGAGGGGGAGGTCACGAGGTCAAAACCACCCTCCCCCATCACCTTTTTATATAACACCATATAATTCAGAACTTTGGAACATATAAAAAAAATGCACATTATTATTCATTCCTTGGAGGTCATTGACAAAATCACCTCTTCATAAACCATCTGGCAAATCTGAAGATGACACCTGTCACAGTGTCACTGGCTGAAACTGGATAATATTCTCTACATGATGACTGGACATCCAGTCAACTCTAGTCAAGCTTTAACTTTGACCTTTTTTTTTAAACCAATCTTTCAGAGGCTCTAACTTTTGCATACGATGTCATTTTTTTGAACCGTTCATGGCATTGGAATCTTGGTGTCAAAATCTATCCATTCATTGAAGTATGAAGAAATTATGAGCACTATCATTTTTTAGCTAAAATATTTATCCTTGATCACTAAGATACCAACCCAACAACTACTACTCTAACCATAGTCTCACACTTCCCTCGAAACCTGCACCCAAGTGGCACACCCCTTCTCTACACCCCGTTGTCCCTTGGAAATGCCCACCTTCCAAGGTGTCTTATGACAAACTAGGAACAATCTCAGCTCTATGCTTCCAAGAGCTCATACTACTATTTGGGATTCCAGGCCATAAATCGACACAACCCTTAGTCAGTTCTAGAACCCAAACACAGGGCTTACCAACTAGTCACCTAAACCGAAACAACTCCTAGCCAATTTTAGAACCCAAGCACAAGGTTCACCAATTGGTCATTAGAAACTGAGTTCACTTGAACTTTAGTAAGTTCCCGAGTCCAAGCATAAAACTCACAGACTAAAATCCTCAATTATTTCCAAAACCCAAGCATAGGGTCGACAAACTAATCCTTAACCTTGAAGCATTGTCTGAGTGAATGCCATGAATGAATGAATGAATGATACCTTTACCTCATAAGCAAAGTATTCAACATTAATATACATGGCCTCTCTTTGCCATGTGGCACCTCTTGAGACCACATGGGGCGCAGGTATCATTTTCACCAACACCTATCACATCACCGATTTCCCTTGTCACCATGTAGTTGTATGCCACTCATACTCTTTATAATGAATGGGCTCTGCAACGAACTTAATTTATTATTAAAATATATGTACAAAAGTTTACATCATATTACAGTCTTGGCCCTCTGGTCACATAGCCAAAATGGCATATATAGCTAGAAGGAGCCTTCGATCCAAAGAGATCCTAAAGATCGTGTCATGGGGGTTAACCTGCCTTACATCCAGGGGACCACTGATAAGATTGCGAGGATTCTGAGGAGGTTTGATGTGCCCGCAACTTTTAGGCCTCTTAATACGATCCGTGGCTCCCTCAGGTCGGTAAAAGATCCTATTGACCCTAAAGACATGAAGGGCGTCTATGTCATTCCTTGTTCCTGTGGGACACCATATATTGGTGAGACAGGTCGCTCTATCAAGCAAAGGGTGAGCGAGCATTCGGCTGACTTGAGGCATGGGAGGGCCATGTCCTCAGCCCTAGCTGAACATGCCGAAAAGACTAAGCATCATGTCTGTATTGAAGAGGCTCAGGTCATTGCTAAGGTGGCGCAGTTTCACCATCGTAAATTTAGAGAGGCCCTGGAGATAGAGAAAAGGCCGAAGAATCTCAATAGGGATGATGGCTGGAAGATTAGCAGCTGCTGGGTCCTAGCCCTGTCTTCCTAGCCTCCTCTATCCCTCATTTGTAAGGTCTTGGGGTTGAGTCTGGGGTTGGTCCTTTAGCCCTTGGGTTTTTATAATTTCATTGTTAGCTTTTAATCCTTTTTATATTCGCCTCTAGGATTCCTTTTATTATATTGTATTAATAAAAAAAATTTCCCTTCTATTATCTTAATTAATTGGTATTATTCATTATTATGATCTTTATAAATTTAATGTCGACCCTATTACAATCATTTGTGGGAATACTAATATTCAGGGAGTAATTTGGTATATTATTTCTCTTTCTTGATTTCAAACATGTATATTAATTAAATATAATTCCATAATATTATTAGTAATCCTTTATAGTTAATATAGTTATAATATTAAATAAACATAGTAAATTATTAGATTAATTATAAAATTATACTTTGGCAAATGGACCTTAGATAAATATATAGGTACCAACATGCGTTTTTTGGTACATATATATACTTTTATTAATAAACAAGTACACTAATAAATAATTCTTTAGTTATAGAATTTACCTATTTCAACTAATTTCTTAGAATAACAGTGATTTAATATATCTAGAATATTATTTGTAGTATTATTATTGGAATAATAAATTAGTTAATTAGTTAATAAATGTAAATTATTAAATATATTAATTTAAGGTCAATTGGACCATTAGGTTTAAATGATAATTATAATAAAAATATTATTATTATTAAATAAATATATGGTATATCAATGTTATTAATTTAATATGGATTAGTTAGGTTTTTGAATATATATATATATATATAAGTACAAGTAACAAATGAATATTTTATTATATAATTTTACCAAATTTAACTATTTCTTTAAAATTAAAAAAATAATAATAAGTGCGTGCCAATGTTTCACTATTTAATACTCTTTCGCGTATTTATTTAATGTGTAGAAATTTTGATATCTAACCAAAATAAAATTGGAATAAATTAAAGAAATAGCCCACCCACACTTCCAAGTTCCCAACAATACTCATATTACCTTTCAAGCTTCATGGAGTAGTCAACGGTTCCAAGTTCCGAGACGTTTCATGCTCACTCGATTACTCAAATGAAACACGAAGAAGTTGCCATCATGCTTTCTTATTACTCAACTTTTCGTAGAAAAATATAGCACTTCTGAAGATGCATGGAATGCTCCCGAGACTTTTGAGGCACATCCTCTACATTTTATAATAAATTTTTGTTTATACTAATTTTTTTAAGGGAAGTGATTACTTTTTTGGTAATTTTTTTTTTTTTTTTTTAATTGAAATTAAAAAGTGTTTTGAATGGTTTTTCTAATAGTAGAAATGGATTTAGTATTTTCCCAAGAATTTTTGGAACACTTAAAATTCTAAAACTTGATCGTGTAATTTAAATTTTCAAAAATTTTATGACAAATTTTTAGCAAAAAAAAAACCACTTTTTCTCGCAGCGAAATAATCACTTGTTTAAAATAAAACTTTAATTAATGATATAATAAATTTTTGTTTGGTTAATTATATCAATAAAAATATTTTAATTTTTATTTTGAAACAAAAATTTCCAAATTTCAAATTTATATAACGGATTAATTACCTTTATAATTATTTTATTATTTTTATCTAATTAACTAAATATTATTGTATTTTTATTTATTAAAATAATAAATAATTTATTATTTGTATATGTTTCCAGAGCTCTTGTTCATGTTGTAGGTGTATTTCTGGATTTGTACTATATGAGGAATTTAGAATCTAGGGGACTCACTATGTTTTGCTTCTTCCTGTAATGATGGTGTCAGATGCCAAGCAAAGTGAGTCAACCCAAAACCTTACACAATTCTAAATTCCTCAAATAAAAAATCCAAAATAAACGTACAAACTAATTCAATGTTTTTTCACTTCATTAATTGAATATTATAATATTTTTTATTTAACAAATAAAATAAAAATAAATCAATTATTCATTTGTAATTGCATATTCCTTATAATATTTTTTATAGGTCGATTTGCTTGCGAACTCTCTCAACTTATAATTGGCTGAGCCTGAGGCAGAGGCAGATGATCACAAATGGGCCAACCAGATAAAGGGTCTTCCATACTCTCCTATATTGAAAAATAAATCAATGAACGATTGGGCCTATGCTAATCGTTTAGGTCTACGTTTAACCCTTGGGTTTTATATCAGATTACCACACTTTCTATATTGTGATGCCAACTCTGCTGGTCCATCCAATTCATAATGTTCAAATAATTTCATTGCATTTGAGTTTGAGTTAAATTTTTTTAGTTTATTTATTTTTAAGTTAAATTTAATTTATGTAATTCCATTTTCATTTTAAATTTATATAGGGTACATTTGCTTTCTTAGAATTGAAATTTATTTTAAAATAAAATTTAAATTTTGAAATAAGATTTCAATAAGGTTTTTTTGATGGGTGTAAATTTAGATTTACCAAGGTATGGGAGGTTGTGTTTGTTGCCCCATATTAAGCATTAAGCATTTAATGAGGGAGGACATGAATTGCCTTCACATACAGTGTTTCAGTTGGCATTGGTTTTATTAATCAATTTGGATGGAGGTTGAGAAATATTGTGGTGAGTGAAGAGGAGCCAAAGGAAGGTCCCCGGCTTATTGGTTCAACGTCCATGCTAAAATTGAGTGTGTGGGTATCATTGTATTGTGGTTGGCGATGGAATTTGAAGGCCTAAGAGGAAGTCATGCAAGTCTATGTAAGGGGGGGTTAAAAGATTGAGTCTCTCTGGATGAATGCTCTTGTGCTCAGCCGTTGGGAGATTGTTCTCTAGAAGGAATGTCAAGGGCTTCTAGTCTCATATGCGGCATGAATTCTTAGGTTTATTCTCTATTAGACTTGGTCTCCTTTCTTTGGTGGCTTGTCGTGGTTGAGTCTATGTTATTAGGGCTTAAAACTCTATGTATCAAATTTCAATTATGGGTTATGCCGTTATTTTGGGGTCTTTTGTGAAATTTTAGTTGGGCATTGGTCGAGGGTTATCGTTTAAGTTACATTTCTAAGTGTAATATGGGGACTTGCAGTGCTAGGTTTGTTTCCTGACTAGATAAGCTTTGGTTTGTAGAGCTTGATGTGTGGCCACACACTTCTAGGTTTCAAGGACTTTTGGTCTTTACTATGTTGCTTTCAGGTTCAATGGTCTCTGGTGATAGGGTCTTTGGGGAGGAAGTTGTATCCTCTATCTCAATTGTTGAGTTGCTTGTTAAGTTTGGGGTAAGTGTCTCGATTTTTTGTGATGATCTAGTTTGATGGTTCCCTAGTCTTGTAGAAATTGGGCTTCATCCATTCTCTTATTATTTTGTAGGCTAAGGCATTTATAGTAGCTACTGGAAGTGTAACCCCCAAGTCTTAGCTATGTCGTCGACACAGAGGATGAGATGTAAGCAAGGGGGTGGTGGCAGAGCCTAACAAGGGAAACAAGACGTTAAAACCTTTGCACATGACTCTGCTACCACCTATTTCAACATTGTTTCACCAGACACTCAAAGGGAAATTTGCAAGCTTAAGACCCAAGTGAGGGTTGAAAGACAATCCCTCTTAGATTTTGAGCTCATGGAGGGTATGTTGCCTTGGGTTCTTAACTTTGGGCATACCATGGGCAAGAAGAATTAGGCATACCAAGGGTAGGAAGAAGCAATACATAAACATTATGGTTCTTCATTGTCAAATGAAGACTTTGTTAGGCCCGGTTCTAAAGGACAAGTAAGTTAAGAAGTACAATGTTTTTTTATCTCTAGAGGACATCAACAGAATGCTTAGGAACCAGTAGTTTTTCTTAGATGGAATTGACTCCCGCTTGGCGCATGTATAAAGCCATATTGCAAGTGAATCGGATTGGGGGAGACCTGATGGATCCTCTTGGTTCTAGTATGAGGGCTCCAACATATATTTCTTCCTTGGAAAATGACCAGTGAGCTTGATTGATTGGCAATGTAGCATGAAGACTTTAGTGAAGCTTCTTGGCTCATGATGTAGGGAGTTTCGCATCTCTTTTGGTGTCCTTATCATATGTTGGTCTTCATGGTGATTCCTGGCCCGCTCTTTTGGGCACTTGTCATCTCATCTGGTCTCCTTGTCATTTGGACAATGAGTAGTTCCAGTGAAATTGTCTTGGTCTAGTTTTCTTGTGTAAGGGTTGTCAATTTTTTGTACGGTTACAAGTTTGTTTTTTTTGGTAGACCCTCTGCAGTTTGAAAGTGGTTGGCGTTGTTTGTATTTTCGAAATATGTTTGTTCTCTATGTGTGGAATTGTTGGCTGGTGTATGAGAAATATTAGTTTGTTGAAGGAAATAGAGACTTTGTTGTTCTAGTCGACTGGTGTAGCACGTTGCAGAGAGAATATACCCTCCATGGTCACTCTAGAAATTCATGTAAATCCATACAAATCAGATTTTCACTTAATATAAAGTCTTATTCACCAAAAAAAAAAAAAAGTAACTGTTGAAAACATAAAATAAAATATAGATGAAAAAACATATTGTATTTATAAGTAAAATAAATAAATAAATAAAATATCATAATATAGAATTTAATTATCATGTTGATATTTTTCATTATTACATAAAACAATATAAAAGCAATTACATAATTAAATAAATTATGCTAAATTAAATGAAATAATTAGACAAAACATGTTGAATATATCATCTTTCATCCATTATAATAATGAAATAAAATATTATATTTCACATAATAAAATAACAATAATAATTGACTATAGTCATCTTAAAAATGTTATACTAGAATCAACTATAATCTTCCCATGATTTCTCTCATTATAGAATACAACACTATTGGCAAAGGGAAGGGGTATGTGAGGCTCTTGCCTTACCTCAAGAGTTAGTTAATTGTATTGTGCAACCATCATCTTTAAATAGGGTTTATTGGTTAATAGTGGGTAGAGTTCATTTTATAAGGCCACCTAAGTTGTTGGCATTAGTAAATGGACTACGAGTAATTAGGGATTTTGTTATGGAAAAGCTACTTAAAGAGATAGGTTAGTATAGAATATTGATTTTGCATTATGTATTTGCATACTTAGTGGAAGGCAAACCCATGTTAAGAGGCAAGTGAACATTGTACTCTTCTCTCCATGATCATTATACAAGGATGCATTTACATATTTTTATCTTATTGCTTTTTGTTTCTAAGTAATCTACAATTTTATCATTATACAAGGATGCATTTACATATTTTAATATTATTGCCTCTTGTTTCTAAGTAATCTACAATTGTATTCTTTAAATACCGGTGTTTGTGATATATTTGTTTTTTTGTTTTGTTTTTTTTTTTGTTGTTGTTTTTTTGTTTGTTGTTTGTTGTTGTTGTTGGTTTTTTTTTTTTTTTTTTTTTTTTTTTTTTTTTTTTTAAATAACTTATTTATTAATATTAATTATTATCTAATTTTAAATTCACATTCAAGTTAGACACCCAATCAATATATGAGACCTTGTTATTTGTAAATGATTACTAAAATCTAAAAAAATGCACATATTTTAACACATTTCCATTTAAATTTATAACCTCTTAGAAAGAAACATATATTCTTTACAACAAAATCTCGTCTATCTTACTCATAAATTAGTACTCATAAATTATTAACTACCATATAAATAAATCATATTCAAGCATTTAATATTAGCCACTATTTAAATAAATTACAAATACAACATTTATATGAACTTTGATATCATTATATAAACTTTAATACCACATTTCTTTTTTAAGAATAATAATTTGGTAACATTGCTTCAATCTTTGATACTCTTTTGCCATTTTAGAGAACAAAATATTTTGATATCTAAAGGAAATACAAATTTGAATAAATTAAAAATGTACTTCTAAGTTTTTGGCAATACTCATTTGATTTTATTATATTGAAGTGTTTAATCTCACTCATAGTCATCAACCAAAAGCATACATAGAGTCAACATCTCTTGGAGAGCCAAAATTCTTATTGCTCAGTTAAGGACTATTTTCATCAACTCCGTTGTGAAACAGGGCGCTTGAAAAGGCCAAAAGAAGTGTGGGAGGAAAAAAGTACGCACTTTTTGTTCATCCGTAAAAGTGTAAAATAAAAAACATACAACACGGAAAGTTATGCAGATATGTTGGCGACTAGCTATTGGGATAATCTATTACTTTTTGTTCTTCCGTAAAAGCGTAAAAAAAAAAAAAACATACAACACGGAAAGTTATGCAGATATGTTGGCGACTAGCTATTGAGATAAACTATTTAGTGAGGTGTTTGTCGAAAAGCTCAGAGCATTTATTGTGAACCTTCACAAAAAAAGGGCCACATACATCAAGCATATGAAGAACCAATTTATTTCATAAACTATCTTTAATCTCGTGAATGTTAAAATAATTACTTACTTTCTTTCTTCTTCTTTTCAATTATATTTTATTCTACTTGAATAATGAAAATAACAAAAAAAATAACCCAAAAGAAATCTTCAACATACTAAAAAGTTAGAAAAGTGGTTATTAGTCATCATAGTGGTCAGACTTTTGAAGGTGGATGGAATACATCCCGAAGTCTCCCAAGCCATATTATTTAAATAACATAATTCCCCTTTCATCTCTTTAAATAAATATCGTACACGAAGTTAAAATAAGTTCACACTCATTTAAAAGTTAATTAACTTGATGATTGGTTTATGGTTTGTCATTGGTTTAGTGTTAATTAAATATTAATAGCATAATTTTGGTGTAGTTTAGTGGGGACAAAATAAAATAAAATAGGTTAAACATGTAATAGTGGATTACATTCTAGTAGGTGCCCAATATGAGTTGACACGTGTCTTTTAAAAAAAAAATCTTAAAAAAATGTTCATTATAATAAAAAAACAAAAGTGAATATACATGTTTTACTCTTATATCATAATCTTATATCAACTTTATAGAGAAATAAAATAACTAAAAATGAAAAAAAAAAACTACACGTAAGAAAAGTAAACATCGATTAGGTTCTAGAATAGACCTCTTGCTCAAATAATAAGTACATAACTCAAATAATGTTTTTAAAGATACATGTTGACTAATTTATTTTAATCTCAATTTCATAGATATGTTTACAAAGAAAAAGTAAATGAAAAATTATTTTAGCATTGATCATAATAAAATATTTCAATGCTTAAATAAGAAAGAGTAACTAAAAGTAAAAAAAATTACACATCAATTAGGTTGTAGAATAGACCTCTCCGCTCAAATAATAATTTAAAATTTCAATTACTTTATATAATATATAGA
>APFE031322813.1:0-11449 GCA_000404065.3 Pinus taeda | reverse complement strand
CCCCCTCTCCCTCTCTCTACCTCTCCCTCTCCCACTCTCTCTCCCTCATCCCCTCTCACTCTCTCTCTCCCTTTCCCAATCCACCTCTTTATTCCCCTCCCACTCTCTCCGTTAACATATCTCTACCTCACCCTCACTCTCAACCTATCCTCTTCTCTCCCCAAATCTCCCACCCCTTCTCTCCCACTCCCATCACTCCACCTACCACCCCTTCTCTCTCCACATCCCTCCCCCTCTCTCTCCCTCTCCCTCTCTCTATCTCTCCCACTATCTCCCTATCTCCACCTCTCTCTCTTCCTCTCCCTCTCTCTCTATCTCTCTCTCTCTCCCCCTCAATATCTCCCTTGCCCACCTATCTGTCTCTCTCTCCCTCCCCACCCCGTCTCCCCCTTCCCCTCTCCCTGATCCTATCCTCCTCTCTCTCCCTGCCTCCCTTCCCTGACACCCCTACTCTCTTCCCATCCCTCCCCATCACCCTCTCCATCTTTCTCCCTGTGCCTCTCCCTTTGTCTCTCCCTCTCCCTTGCTCTCCCCCTCCCTTGCCCCTTCCCCTCTGCATCTCTCTCTACCTCTCCTTCTCCCAATCTCTTCCCCTCCCACCATCCCACTTCCGCTCTCTTTCCCTCTCCCCCTCCCACTCTCTCTCTCCCTCTCCCCCTCTCACTCTCTCTCTCCCTCTCCCAGTACCCTCTCTATTCCCCTCCATGTCTCTTCCCACACCTATCTCTACCTCCCCCTCTCCTTCACCCTATCCTCCTCTCACCCCCATCACCCACTCCTTCTCTCCCTATCATCACTCCCCATACCACCCCTTATCTCTCCACCTCCTTACCTCTTTCGCTCTCCCCCTCTCCCCCCGCCTATCTCTACCTACCCCTCTCCCTCACCCTATCCTCCTCTCTCCACAATCTCCCACCCCATCTCTCCCCCTCCCATCACTCCCACTACCACCCCTTCTCTCTTTATGTTCCTCCCTCTCTCTCTTCCCATATCCCTTTCTCTGCATCTCTCCCTCTTTGTCTCTCCCTCCCTTCCTCCCTCCTTCTCCCGCTCCCTCCCTCTCCTCATCCCTTGCCCCACCCCCACTCCCTGTCTCTTTACCTCTCCCTCTCCCACTCAATTCTCCTCCCCCTAACCCTCTTCTTCTTTCTCTCCCTCTCCCCTTCTCACTCTCTCTCTCTCCCCCGCTCCACCTCTTTGTTTCCATCCCCCTCTCCCTCACCCTATCCACCTCTTTACCCAAATTTGCCACCCCTTCTCTCCCCCTCCCATCACTCCTCGTACCATCCCTTATCTCTCTGCACCCTCTCTCTCTCCCTCTTTGTCTTTATATCTCTCCCACTATCTAACTATCTTCCCCTCTCCCTCTCTCTCTCTCTATCTCTCCCTTCCCTACCACCTCTTCTCTCTCCCCCTCCTTGCCCATCTTTCTCTACCTCTCTCTCCGTGTACCTACCCCTTTGTCTCTCCCTACATTCCTATCTCCCTCTCCCTCTCTCGTCTCTTTTCCCCTCCCTGTCTCTCCCCCCACCTATCACTACCTCCCCCTCTCCCTCACCCTATCCTTCTCTCATCCTAGTGTTTAGGGTCTACAACATTTTAGTAAATTATTTTAATAAACACTTAAATAAATGTTACAATTTTCTTTAAATGTTATAAAATGGTTAGATTTTAGGGTTTACTATTTAGGTTTTGGAATTCAGTGTTTGGGGTTTAGGGTTTAGGGTTAATGTCTTTTGTTAAGGGTTTAGGGTTTTGTGTTTATGGTTTATGGTTCATAACACTTTAGTAAATTCTTCTAATAAATACTTAAATAAAAGTTACAAAATTCTTCTTAAGCTATTATAAAATTCTTAGGGTTTATGGTTTAGGGTTTGAGGCTTGGGGTTCACGGTTTAGAGTTTGGGTTTTTCGGTTTAGGTTTTAGGGTCTATGGCTTAAGGTTTATAACAATTTAGTAAATTATTTTAATAAAAACTTAAATAAAAATTACAAAACGCTTTTAAAAAAATTCTAAAATGCCTACAGTTTAGGGTTTAGTTTATAGGGTTTAGGGTTTAGGGTTTATTGTTTAGGGTTTAGGGTTTAGGGTTTAGGGTTTGGGTTTTAGGGTTTATAAAACTTTATTAAGAGCTTGCCCTTCTCTCTCCCTCCCATCACTCCACCAACCACCACTTCTCTCCCCACATCCCTCCCTCTCCCTCTCTCTCCCACTATCTCCCATTCTCCCTGTCCATTCCTCTCTCACACTCTCTCTCTCTCTCCCCCTTTTCCTCTCCTTGACCCTATCCTCCTCTCTATCGATCTCTCTCTCCTCCTCTCTCTTTCCTCCTCTCTCTCTCTCCCTGTCTCCCTTCCCTCCAACCCCTTCTTTCTCCCCCTCCCTCTTAGTCTCTTTGTCCCTCTTTCTCCCCATCCCTACCCCATTGTATCTCCCTCCACGTCACTACACCTCTCCCTCCCTCTCACCCTTCCTTGCCCCTTCCCTTCTCCCTCTCTCCACCTCTCCCTCTCCAAATCTCTTCCCTTTCCCCTATCACTCTTCCTCTCTCTCTCCCTCTCGCAGTCTCACTGTCTTTGTCCCTCTCCCCCTCCTCCTCTTTATTCCCCTCCCTGTGTCTCTCATCACCTATCTCTACCTCCCACTCTCCCTGACCCTATCCTACTCTCTCCAACATTTCCCACCCCTTCTCTCCCCCTCCCATCACTCCCACTGCCACCCCTTCTATCTCTATGTCCCTGCCTCTCTCTCTCCCTCTCCTTCTCTCTCCCCATCCCTCCCCCTTTGTCTCTCCCTCCCTTCCTCTCTCCTTCTCCCTCTCCCTCCCTCTCCTCCTCCCTTGCCACTCCCCCTATACCTCTCTCTCTACCTCTCCCTCTCCCACTCTCTTCCCCTCCTCTTATCCCTGTTCCACTCTCTCTCCCTCTCCCCCTCTTTGTACCCCTCCCTCTCTCTCCCCCCACCTATCTCTACCTCCCCCTTTCCTTCACCCTATCCTCCTCTCTCCACCATCTCCCACCCCTTCTGCCCCCCTCCCATCACTCCCCCTATCATCCCTTATCTCGTTGTTTCCCTCCCTCTCTCTCCCTCCTCTCTTTACCTTCAATAACAACTTCATCTATTTCCAGGTCATATATCGTGTATTTCAAAAAAGTTGTGATCCTCATCAACGTATATAACGAAAAAGCATGAGATGATTTTCTTGAAATTCTCGTGCAAAGCAGTCCGGTAAAACATTGAGATTCTTTTCAAGAGAGCGGATCAACGTATATAACCAAAAAACATGAGATGCGTTTCTTGACATTCTCGTGCAAAGCAGTTGGGTAAAACATTGAGATTCTTTTCAAGAAATTCTCTTCAGATTCTGAGTAAATTTGGAATGTGCTTGAATTTCTTTGATATTTGGTTAATGATAAATAGTACGTATTTTATGAAATAATCTTCACACACGCCTAATGCTTTTGGATTGTGGTTCAATTTCAATTTAAATTTAAAATGAAATTTTTGATACTTTGTAATTACAGTATTTTATCTAAGAATTTTGAGGAGAGTGAACTTGGAATGTGTGAGGTCTAAGAAGAGATCTTTCATATCCATGAATGCACAACTACTATTAGTTCACTAATGGGGAACCTCAGGGACCTAGCTTACATCGTGATAGGATATCTTTCATCCCAACCGACGCACAACTACTATCAGTTCACTAATGAAAGATCTCAAGGACCTAGCTTACATCGTGACAAGCTACTCGTGCGATTCACTAGTGCTAGAAAAAAATCATAGTGTATTCATATTCTAGGAGGCCCATACAATTGCACATAATTTGAGTAAACATGTTGCTTCAATATAACTTCAATGTAATATGAAGTCCATAAAATTGCAAATAATTTCAATAGAAACCTTTCACTAGTATAATATTAAGTGGGATTTACAAGAAACAAAAACTAGTAAGTCTGTCAAGTTGTGTATAAATTGAGTGAAAAATAGTTATTTGAATATAATATTGAGTAGCATTCACAGGACATAGGAACAAGTAATTTGTATTCATATTCTCTAGCAACTGTATCGGGCCAAGAACTATATTAATTTGTCTTTCTCACTTATAACGTGTACGATTCAATTCTATTGGAGATTGAAAGAACTATAATTTATGCTATCCAAAGTATAACAGAGATTAGTTAAATTGTAACATGCGAAAGCTTGTAGAAACATTTAAAATTAAATTTTTATGTTTCAAATTTGATGAGATATCCAATGTAGTTAATTAAAAGAAATTGAGAGGTATGTTGTTGGACAACAGACAAGCTATTGACTAGATCATGAACTAAGATCATGTTAGACATTTTATGATTAATGTAAGAACGTTTAGCTTTTTCTCATGGAAAAAAATAAAAAACAAAAAGTTTCATATAGTTTGAAGAATTATGTTTGCATTTTTTTAGTATTAGAGAATTTAAGATGATGTTGTTTATTAGTCTCTTCCTGGGACTAACAGTGATCGATCTATCATTGACCAGAGATTAATTAACTTTGACCAAGTAAAACTTCCCTTGCATGTTAGGTTTAAGCCAATGCTTGAAATATAATTTTATGCTCAATAGATTTTTATCCAAAGTTTGTGTTTCGACCTCTCACGTTATACTTTTCTGAAAACTTAGGCTAAAGAGTTTGGAGTAGCCTGTTCATTTTATACAGTGATTTTTTCGTGCCTTCATTTTATCCAAAGTTCATTTTATCCAAAGTCTAGTTGGGGCCTTCATTTTATCCAAAGTTCATTTTATCCAAAGTCCAGTTGGGGCCACTTTTTATTAAGATGAAACCACGTGTTAGGTTAGCAAAGTTAGAAAGGAAGCCAAGTGTTTCATGCATGTCACATCCAAAGTCCAGTTGGGGCCACTTTTGATTAAGATGAGACCACGTGTTGGGTTAGCAAAGTTAGAAAGGAAGCCAAGTGTTTCATGCATGTCACGTAGCTGTGGCTGAGCTTTCAAGCTAAATTGACTCTGGCCGCTTACCTTCTATGCTTGTTCCTTGTTGTGTTCTTCTATTCCTTCTCTTTGTAATTTCGCAGGGGTTAATTCATTCAGCTCATCCAGCAGTCTCTGATACAGAATTCATCACGTTGATCCCCGATCTCATCAACCCTGGTTATACTGTTGCCCACATGCTTCCTGGATCGAACGAAAGAACTTTGATCGGACGGGTAAGATCAGCGTTGCTGATTTTCTGCAATTATAGAATGATAAATTTCGGGTCGCAGATCCATACTACACAATAATTCTTTATGGGATTCAGGTGAATTGCAGAGGCGGTCCCGCTCCTGGCTGGGTGCACTCATTCGCTGTAGCATAATCAAGCATGGCTGCAATATCATCACCAGGGTATACAATGAAGTAACTTGCTGCGCAAGGGACATGTATATCATTGATGAGAATAGTCTCCATATCGACCACAATGAAAGGTTTCATTTCCTTACACCTAGCTGGGAGTGCCTTTACATAATTAGGATAATGAGGTTTCCTCGCCATTTTTCATGCTAATTATATTGTTTTGAAATTTTCGAATGTAACTTGTATTGTATATTTGGGCGCTTGTGTTTTCTCACATTGAACAGAGGCCTACTGTTTTGCACGAATTGACAGGTGATGATCATGTTTGGCCTGGAAATCTTATTAGGACCCGACATTGCAAGCTTAACTGCAAGCAACAGTCCGCTATTCATCGATCTCCCTGTTAATATGGTAAAAGCTTTCTCATGTAATTGCGTTACGCATGTTGAATTGAAGCTACAACATATTTGAGATGATGGGGAAAGGGCTGGACTAACATTGTTGTGAGTGAGTGAGAACAGGTGGGTTGTTTCTTCATCGGCTGGGTGGGATCAATTCTGAAGAAAGAAATAACGGATATATCACCATTGTTGGCGATAGGTCTCAGCACGGGTCTCATGGGAAGTATTACAACATTCTCTTTGTGGAACCAGTCAGTCATATCAGCCATCACCCACGGCTATTTTTTACAGGGCATATGTGCCTTATTTATGGGTAAGTTGGTCATTTGTAATTGCATGAAGAGAAAATAAGGCAATATACAGCTTTAATGATAGAAGGCTTAACTGCAGAGTATGTTCTGGTAACATATATTTTTAATATTATGGAAATTAGAAGGTTTAACTGTAGAGTTAGAAAATATGGAACAACTATGCCAAGGCACAATGTTAGCCAGACGACACAATATCATTGTGTTAAATGTGGCGTTTTGATTTATATTTATTAATAGTAATTTTTCTATTTTTATTTTAAATTTAAATACTTTACTGAGTTATAATGGATTTTGGGGCTTTCTATCTGCTTCTTAGAGTGGTCAGTATCGATTCACAGTGTTTGTTCTAGAACAAGCATACTTTGTCCCTTTCTCTGTAACTAGTCAACATACCACAGGCCGATTTTACTGTAGCACGTCAGGACATGACAGGCTGATTTTATCGATGGAGACTTCTCTGGACATAAAATGTTCAGAAAATATTTATATTAATGACCATAGTTGATTGTCCAAGCCTGTTATGTTATACCAACTGTCTATTCCTAATTGGTCCAGTGACCAGGTAATATACTTGGGTTTAGATGCACATGAGATTTGGGCTCCATCTCACGTTGTAAAATTTATAATGGTCAAATTTTAATAATAACAGTAATTAGTAATTAATTTTAGTAAATGTTGATCATTTGATTAATATGTGAATATTTATATAATTATGAATTCCTACACTTGATTCAGAGTTTTTATTGTGTTCCATTTTCCAGTGGATTGTTACACTATGTACCAAGAATAAAATTATATTTGTTACAATCCAAGTTCTGGTAAAATTTATAATGGTCAAATTTTAATAATAATAGTAATTAGTAGTTAATTTTAGTAAATGTTGATGGTTTGATTGATATGTGAATCTTTATATAATTATGAATTCCTACACTTGATTCACGGTTTTTATTGTGTTCCATTTTCCACCGGATTGTTACACTATGTACCGAGAATAAAATTATATTTGTTACAATCCATGTTCTCGTAAAAGATACTTTTAATATTATGGAAATTAGAAGGCTTTTAGAAAATATGGAACAACTATTCCAAGGCATAATGTTAGCCATAGGACACAAGTCTACTCTATTTTACAGCTTGTTTTATAGCTTTAAAACAAATTAGCTTAAAGCAGATTCTATACGGTAGCAGTTTCTCGACAGTGGCTCCCTTGTTAATTAGGTGAACAAAGTATCGCTATAATACAACCTCTAATAATTGTAATATGTGTCATGATACACTCAAATAAGTTAACATTATATGAAACACATTTATTAACGGAGTTAAGTTAGTTAACTAATATAAGTTAAAATTCGTAAGTATTGATAAGAGTAAACCATTAATATTATTAGTCATAGTAAGAATTAATGGTAGTTATCAACATGAAAAAACTGATATAACCAAAAAAAATTATAGTGTAATTAAATTATGTTAGGAAAATTATTTTAAATTTAAATTATTAGAATATATTAAAAAATATTTCTATATAATAAATTAAATTTATAATATAATATTACAATATACTAAAAGGAAATAAATATGTATTACAACAAATTACAATGTAGTTGAAGAAATTGAAGGTAGATGTTGAATCATAATAAATAATTTCTTAAATTCAAAAATTTTAATGTAGCTATAATTTTAATATGGTCAATAATAGAAATAATAAATTACAAATTATTGTAAAAATATTCTAATGAGTTCCATGTATTGGTCCACTCTTTATTGTTCAATTATAAATGAGTAGTTGTTAGTGTCCACAACTAGCAAAACCACATTATTAAATGTTGTTGATATACACAGTAAGCTACAACTTAATCTATACTATATTATAAACATATAATAATACTATAAGCTCACAAAGGATTATAAAATGCAACATCTTATTCATATTATAAACCCAATGGGTTATAAAGCACAACCAAATTAATAAATATGGTTAATACACACTAGTAAGCTATACCAATCACATACATAAACATATTAGTAAATGTAGTTGAAATATCCCAATAGGCATTAACTATAAATATTTAACATCCATATTAATATTGATAATGATAGATAGATATAAATAAAAGTAATATTATAAAAATAATAATTGTATTATATTATATTATTAAAAATAATCGCTATTATTATTATTTATTTTTAAAAATAACTGTTATTATTATTATTTATTTTTTAAAACCTATCATTATTATAAATCCAAGGTACTCATATTATTAACTCTTTGTATGATGAATCCTAATGACTAATATTATAAATCCTAGGGATTTTTAAAACCAAAGGATTATAAACACTAACAATTATGTTGTTAAAAAAGGGATCAACAATATAAAACAAATAGATTGATACTATAAACCCAATTGATCAATAAACCCAAAAGATGAACAATATATACCAAAAGAATTATTCATAATAATGTATTTATATATTATATATAAGTTTAATATATAAATATTATATATATAAATAAATATATTTAATCGCAACAATAATAAAATGTAAAACTAAACATAATAAGCACTTATAAATATATATATTTGAAAAGAATAAAACATCATAGATTACAAATTTTGCTATCATATACTTCTAGACTGTGTTATTTATAATAAAATATTTGATGCACATTAATAGTAGCATACAAATATAACAAAGAAAAACATATGTGGAGATATATTTAAATAATAAACATTATTTCCAATAAGTCATTAAAACCAAATATTGATGTTGGTATAGACAACTATTGACTTAAATAAAACATAATAATAATTATCTAATAAATTCTAAAACCAAAACCTCTTAATAATCACTCTTGTTGGGTCTATATTCATGTTCTCTACGTATAGTTTAGTCTACTGGATGGTAGCATTATGATCTAGTTGGCTGGAACCACATGTCGTTGAATTTATGGTTTACTTTGGAAGGGGTACATTTTATTGATCCTTAGGTTGTGATGGACAATGGAGGATCTATATTGCGAGTTGGGCTGCATCGATCATTTACTGCGGGGCTGTGTCATTTGAATATACTTGTGAGAACTGTGAGGGTGGTTGTACACCATTATTCTTGGATCAAATTCCACCAAACAAGTGGCTTTCGTAGTCTATATTTGGTTCAGTAGGAGGGAGCAAGAATATATTATTTTTGGTATCTTCACCATACATCACCATTCACCTCAATATATAATTGATAAATGCATCAGTGGGGCTAACCATGGTCCACCTAGGATTATACGATGCCCTCTTAGGGAGGCTTTAGGATACAATGCTAGGAAGTCAAAAATACACTTCTAAGAGTCCATCAAAATGAAAACATCTTCTACAATCCATTCTAGTAATATTTTAGATTGATCAACTCGTGCTAACATATTGGGAGTAGGTATAAGGTTAGTAAGTCCAATAAATTATAGTTCCTATTTTGTCATGACATTTATTGTGAAACTTGGGTCAAGAAATGGGTTTGGAATAATCATTTTTCCCAATATAAATGGTTATTATTATACTACCAAGGTCATCACACTTATTAGGTGGGGTTTTTCCTATCATTAGTTATGATAGCATCCCTACACCATAAACAATGGGAGGATTCCTAGTTTTCCAACTAATACTTTTTACGCATATCCCCCTTACATTTTTAACACAAATTGGGATGTCCTTTATCATTCTAAGCAATGGAATACTAAAACAAATATTTTTCAATTATTTCATAAATTCAAACTTAGTGTTCAAAATGTAGCAATAAAAGTCTCTATTTGAATTTTTTCCTTAATTAAAATTGAGAAAATTAGAAATTTCAATTTCAGCAGAATACTTGGAGGTAGTTAACTGAGGTAGTTAGGGTTTTTTAGGGTTTAAGGTTTATGGTTTTTTAAGGTTTATGGTTTTTTATGGTTTATGCCTTTTTTAGGTTTTTAGGGTTTAGGGTTTGGGGTTTAAGGTTAAGGGTTTAGGGATTAGGGGTTTAGGCTTTATAACAATTTAGTAAATAGTTTTAGTAAACACTTAAATAAAAGTTACAAAACACTTTTTAAAATGATATAAAATCCTTAGGCTTTAGGGTTTGGGGTTTAGGGCTTAGGGTTTAGGGTTTAGGTTTTGGATTTTATGGTTTAGATTTTATAAGGCCTTAGTAAATGCTTTCAAACTTTAGGCTTTAGGATTTAGGGTTTATAAGACCTTACTAAATGATTTTATGATTTATCCTTTAGGCTTTAAGCATTAGGATATAGGGTTTGGGGTTTGGGGTTTAGGGTTTAGTTTTTATAAAAATTTAGTAAATTCTTTTAATAAACACTTAAGTAAAAGTTACATAACGCTTTCGAAAATGTTATAAAAGTCTTAGTGTTTAGGGTTAGCCATTTGTGGTTTATAGTTTGGGATTTAGGCTTTCAGGTTTAGGGTTTAGGTTTTAAGGTTTATGGTTTAGGGTTTATGGTTTAGGATTTATAACATTAAGGTTACAAAATTCTTTTTAAAATATTAAAAATAAATTAGCCTTTAAGGTTTGGTGTCTAGGGTCTAGGGTTTAGGGTTTAGGGTTTTGGATTTATAACACTTTAGTAAATTCTTTTAAGAAACACTTAAATAAAAGTTTAAAATGTTTTTTAAAATGTTATAAAATAATTAGAGTTTAGGTTTTAGGGTTTGGTGGTTTAGGGTTTAGGTTTCGAATTTATGGTTTAAGGTTTATAACACTTTAGTAAATGATTTTGATAAACACTTAAATAAAATTTACAAAACACTTTCTAAAATGTTTTAAAATGCTTACAATTTAGGTTTTTTGGTCTATAACACTTTAGTAAATTCTTTTAATAAACACTAAATAAAATTTATAAAACACTTTTTAAAATGTTATAAAATATGTAGGGTTTAGGTTTTAGGGTTTCAACTCTAGTGTTTGGGGCTTACCATTTAGGTTTTATAGCACTTTAGTAAATTATTTTAACAAACACTTAAATAAAAGCTACAAAACGATTTTTAAAATGTTATAAAATGATTAAGGTTTAGGGTATAAGGTTTAGGGTTTGGGGTTTACACTTTAAGGCTTAGGTTTTAGGGTTTATAAGAATTTAGTATATTAATGTAATAAAAAGTTGAATAAATGTTACAAAACGCTTTTCAAAATGTTATAAAATACTTATGGTTTTGGGTTTATGTTTTAGGGTTTATAACACTTTATAAAATGCTTTTAATAAACACTTAAATGAAAGTTACAAAACACTTTTTAAAATGTTATAAAATGATCAGTATTTAGGGTTTGGGGTTTGGGTTTGGGGTTTAGGGTTTAGGGTTCATGTTTTAGGATTTATGGTTTATAAGGATTTAGTAAATTCTTTTAATAAACACTTAAATATAAGTTAATTTTTTT
>APFE031322812.1:0-15534 GCA_000404065.3 Pinus taeda | reverse complement strand
GTGCTAATTATGGTGCCCAATCGATAAGGACATCAAGTAAGACATGCAATAGAAATAGCCAGCCTAGGGGATCAACCCCAGACCTCCTAAATTAAGCTCAAAGCATAATCACTCCAACTAGCACACAATTAATTTTCAACTGCACCTTATTTGTCACCCTATGATCTTTATTTCTGAATTTTGAAATACCAAACCTACAAGTTCATCTTTTTAAACTCTAGGTTGTACCAGAGTTTACCATTCATCATGTTTCTATCTTCTTTGGTGCATAGTTTATGTAATAGACACCTTAGTTGACATCGTATGCTCTTTATTGCTAAATTTTGAAATACCAAACCTACGAGTTGGTCTTTTTAAACGCTGGGTTGTACCAGAGTTTACCGTTCATCATGTTCTTTTCTTCTTTCGGCGCATAGTTTATGCATAGGTTTAATTCTTCATTGTTATATAGGAAGTCCCTGAACCATAACTTTGGAATTATTTTATATTTTTGGTAATACACACTGTTTTAAAATATTTTGGAAGTGTTTCCAAATATTCTGGTTTTGGAGTAGAATCCTATACTCACTATGTGATTATTTGAGAACTGTTACATTAAAATGGACACCTTTCAAGATAAAATTTAGGAGATCTCATTAATATTCTGATGACCACTATCTGAGTTTTGCTACAAATCGACTCCTAATTTAAGAGATCTCATGTAATATTTTGATGACCACCTCTGGGTTTTGCTACAAATTGACTGGTTGAGAAGTCATCAGTCATTGTTCTCACATCAGAGGTCCCCCACTTCTTCCAAAGACGATGTTGAATCACCTAGAGGATTCATATTGTAAGTGATGTCTTGCTTTATGAAGACATTTTTTTTCTTCTTTGAACTAACTTCTTTTCCTAGCTTATCCAACTGCACTAAAGTCTTGCCATGCCCACAAAAGTTATTCCTCTCTCCACTGTTTTTGGAATCAGGATATATGACTAGGTAACCAGGTATTAGTTGGTCTAGCTCTATGCTACTCACCAGTCATGAACAAAAATTGAGTGGCTGACAGTTGAGTTCTTAAGTGCAGGTTAGTTTCATTTGTTTAACAATATTCCTTTGTATGCAAAGCACTTGAGCAGAACTTTGATAATGATAAATCATTCTTCTAAATTACGAAAATATGTGTTTAAGCCAGCATTTGTGTTTGTATTTGGGTTTTCGGATGATTTACACATATAAATATTACCATGGTATCCTTACTGTTGTGCATCTCATCATACACATTGAACTATAATTTGCTTTACGCTGGTTTTATCTAACATCACGTTGGATAAAATTTGTGAGGAGAAGATAATGGATCCATAAATACTTACTATGCGAGTCTCATTGTTGTGGAGCATATATGTCTGGTCTATGATAAACAGCTCTGATATATTTAATATAATGGGTTACATTTCCCAACTACTTGCAAAATATCTCTGGCACGATTGCATGAAAGTGAGTCACCTCTTCGTGATAAGCTTTTAAGAGTAGATCAATGATGACCATAAGGAGATACTCATCCTTTTTACCCAATTTTTGTCTAGACTTGCACTCTTAGGGTTTTAATCTTTCTAATCGTTTAAGTAGAAAAATTACTATATGTCACTATGTATGAAGGCCATTAATAAGAAATAAGGCCCATGTAATAGTGTTGAGCACAATTATTGTAAGAAGATTTCACCAATGACTTAATGAAACATCGTGTTAGTGTATTGTATTTAAACCCTGAGCGGTGACAATGGTGTAAGAATTCCCACAAAGGTTATATTGCTTGGACTCAATTTATAGTTGATATTTATGGATGTTTTAACACTAATACACATCATTTGAGCCACTTGACGCTTAAACAGTGAAGTACACTAGAAGACTACATCATTCCTTCTAAATTTCTTGCTTTCTGCACTAAAGTCATGTCTGATGCCATCTTCCGAGAATGCTTTATTAGTCATATGAATGAAGACATCTATACCCAAGTTTTAATGGCTCATTCCACTATTTGACTTGAAGGCACTCAACAAGCTTGGGAATCCCAATAAGTTGTCCATACTCAACTAAAAAATCATCTTTTATTCCTTGCCCCCATCCCACCAATCCATACCCTTCCTCTCCTCCTCTAAATATTCACAAGCTAACCCATGTTGAAATGGCGGAATGCCAACTTGAAGGCCTTGGCTATAATTGCATTGAAAACATTTTCCTGGGCATAAATGTGAGTAGAAAATTTTTATGGCCATTTCAAAGGACATGTCAGAAGATAATCATGTTGCTCTCCCTTCAAATCGACAATGACCTTCCTCCCTCCAACCTACCAGATGTGGAACCCCAAATTTCCCTACATGCCTTGATGGGTATTTCAGCTCCCCAAACCCTTAAATTAATTGGCTACATCAAGCATCCTAAAGCCATTATCCTAATTGACAATAGTAGCACCCATAACTCTATTGACCATTTGGTCACCTAGGAGATGCATTGCTATATCCAGATTCCACATAATGAACAACTTACAAATCATGATTCGAAATGAGGGTCCATGAAATGTGGGGGGTGTTATGTAAATGTGTGCCTTCAAATTGGTGATTTCTCTTTGAAATCCCACATGTTTTCCATTGAAATGGGTGCTTGTGACATTATTTTGGGTGTTGAAAGGTTATGCACATTAGGACCCATCACCATGGACTTCAAGGAGTTATACATGAGCTTCTAGCAGGTAGGGCATCATCACACCTTCCAAGGAATCATGGTTGGTGCTATTGAGATCATTGGTTCTCGTTGTATGGAAAAAATCCTTAAAGAGGGACATTGTAGCAGTATATCCTAGTACAATGCCATTCAAGCCTTGGGACTGCTTCCCAACCCATTCATTTTGACATACAATTAGTCTTATCCAAACACTAAGCAGTTTTTGAAAAAGCCCAAGGCTTCCCACCCTCCCTCGGTGGCATGATCATTTTATTCCTCTCACACTGAGTAGCATTCCCTCCAATATCTACCCTTATCGTCACTCGCTTGCTAAAAAACGAAATTGAAAAGAGTGTTCAAGAATTGTTAGTTGTTGGTGTCATCTACCCTAGTACTAATCCTTATTCCTCCCCTTTTGTCATGGTACTAAAAAAAGAAGGCACTTGGTGCATGTGTCCTAGTTTTCATGCTTTCAATAGAACCACTATCAAGGAAAAGTTTCCCATTCCAGTCATTAATGATCTCATGGATGAAATCAATGGTGCTCAATTTTTTTACTAAACTTGATCTCTGTTCAAGCTATCACCAAATTCATATGGAGGCTAATGTTCCCAAACTACTTTTCACTCATGAAGGCCACTATGAATTCTTGGTGATTCCCTTTGGCCTTTCTAATGCACATTCTGCTTCCCAAACCCTTTCTATGCCATTGTTTCCTCGTCTTTTTTATGACATCTTGATCTATAGTAAAACTTGGCAGGCACATGTTATCCATATGGATCAAGTCTTGTAACTACTATCTCATCATCAAATCTTTCTCAAATGGTCCAAATGTGCCTTTGTTGTCTCAAAAGTATAATATTTGGGCCATTATGTTACCAAGGATGGTGTAAGAACGGACCCCAATTAAATTGAAATTATGCAGGATTGGCCCCATCCTACAACTCTTAAAAGTCTATGAGGTTTCCTTGTTTTAATAGGGTAATAGGAATGTTTTTCCAAAGTTATGGAAAAATAGTTGCTTCCCTCACTACCTTGCTTAAGACACATGCTTTCAGTTGGAATGTAACAATAGATCATGCCTTCTAGGAATTGAAGGATGTTATGTGCACAACACCACGAAGACTTGTGTTTTGGAATGTGATGCCTCCAGAAAAGGCACGAGTGTTGTTCTTATGCAAGAAGGTAGACCCTTGGCTTTTATCAGCAAATAACTTTCTAAGTGACATGTGTGCACATCCAGTTATGAAAAGAAATGTTGGTCATTTTGTACACTATGGATATCTGACGTCCCTACTTGCTTGGACAATGTTTCCAAATTAGAATTGATCATTGCATCCTCAATACTTTTTGGAGCTAAGGATTTCATACTCTAAATAACATAAATGGGTTACCATGATGTTAAGTTATGATTATGATATTATCTATGAGAAGGGAAATGAGAATGTGGTCGTTGATCCTCTCTCTCAAAAAGATGAAGAGGAAGGGTCAGTATTTTCATGCTCATTCATATTAAGCTAATTGGATGAATGAAGTTTGTAATGAAGGTTCATCCTTCCCATGATTTTCAACCTAATCCAACAACTTCAACATGATTCTAATACATCTCTAGGGTACACTTGGTGCAATGATGAGCTTTGCTATAAATGTTGTTTATATTTGCTCAAGTAGTCAAATTTTAAATAAGCATTGCTCTTTGAATTCCATGCATCACCAATAGCAAGTCATTCTAGCTTTCACAAAACATATAAACCGATCAAGTTCTTATTCTTCTGGGAAGGCATAAAGGGTGTGTGCACTTTTGTGGCCGAATGTGACCTTTGCCAAAGATACAAGGGTGAAACATTGAAAACTATAAGGGTAATACAACCTTTGCCTATACCCCTTGATGACAATTTTCTCTACTCCTAATGGTGACAAAGGACCAAAATCAAAGAGAAAGAAGATTGATAGAAATTACAACTATTGTGGGAAAGACAATCATCTACAGTCCAAATGTTTTAGAACGATGGAGGTCTTGGAAGCAACAAAGAAGAAGCACAACATTAGCCTTGATTTTTTTTTCTAAAACTTATTTTCATGGGCATGCACATTTTTCTTATGGTTTCTCCTTCAACGCAACCTCTACTTCTTCTTCTGATGAATGGCTTATTGATTCTAGAGCATCTTATCATATGGTTAATGATAAAGCCATTTTTTCTGCTCTTAATGATTGTAACACCAAACAAATATTTGTTGGTCATGATAAATCTCTTAGTGTTGTAGGGACTGTAATAGTTCTAGTAGACGATGGCCATTTCAATGATGTATTATGTGTTCCAAATCTTTCCTGCAACCTTTTATCAATATATCTAATCACTTATTCAGCTGAATGTAAAACAGGAGAGTTTTCACCTCACCAAGTTGTAATGAAGGATTTAAAAGATCTTAAGCATGACCTTGCCACTAACATAGTTGATACGTTACTTGGTTGTACGAGTTTGACAACTTTGGGTCATCATATTTTCCCTCAGTTTTTGTTTAAATCTTTGGCATGAGCAATTTAGTCATCTAAACTATTGCTCACTACAACAATTGTGTAATCAAAATATGGTGATTGGTCTTCCTCTTGTTTCTTGCAGAGATGGTGTTTGTGCTAGTTGTGTGCTTGACAAACATCATTAGAACAATTTTGAAAAATGTGCCTCTTAAGCACGTCTCGACCCCTTTGCAACTTGTTCACGGTGATTTATGTGGTCCACTTTCTTCTCCTTCCTTCCAGTGTTCAAGTACTTCTTAACTTTCATTGATGACTCCTCCAGATGCACTTGGGTTTATTTCTTAAAACTTAAAAGTTTTTTCCTTGTTCTTGGCCTACATGGCCCTTGTATAAAAATAAGTTGGACATCAACTGTGAAGGTTAATAATAGATAGTGGAGGTGAATATGTCAATAACAAATTCACAATTTACTAAATTGTACAGGGCATTCAAATGCAACATACTATCCCATATACACCACATGCAACATAATATTCTATATACACCATAAGAAAACGGTGTTGCTGAAAGAAAGAATCGTACATTAAAGGAAATGGTTAATGTAATGCTTAATTGTATGATTCAATATAAGGGATTACGTCTTCATTATTGAGTGGAAGCAATCAATTATGCAAATTACATAGTAAATTGCACTCCCACTAAGGCTTTTTGCAATATAACACTAGAAGAAGCATGGACTAACATTAAGCCAGATGTAAGCTAATTTTGTATCTTTGGTAGTGTAGCACGGGCTCACATTCCTGACGAAAAAAAAGAAAGCTTTGACCTCACTCCAATGAAATAATCATTAGAAGATATGTTAAATCTAATGAAAATATCTTGGCTTGCAAGTCTAATCTGATGGTTGTCCCCCTTTTTGCCATTCGAGCCATCTTTGGCATTTATCACTTTCTCTTCCTATTCTGGTTTCTTCTTCAAATGATGACACTGAGGATGAAAATCCATCACCGCCTACTCACATTCCTCTAGATGAGTCCATTGAACATGAACCTTTGCCATCACCACAACTTCTCAAATGGGTCCATTCAACATGTGAAGTAGTTGGTGACGTTGTTGGAGATCCTACAGATTAATGTCGTACTTGTTCATAGTTCTAGTGAGTCTCCTCTCTTTTAGATCAAGTCTTAGAGATTCATGATCCATAAACATTTGCAAAAGATTTAGGCCATCTTAATTGGAAAAAAACAATGAATGAAGAATATCCTTCCTTGATGGCGAATGATGTTGACTTTTTGAAGGGTCTTCTCAATTGATAATTTCTTCTAATGATTTAATTCCTTTTCATGTTTTTATCCATCATTAAGCAATTACACAAAATACATCAACAATATATCATATAAGATAGTAGGATCAAGAAGAGACAACCAAACAAAGAACACAAGAATTCATCTTGGGAAAACCCACATGGGGAAAAACCTCAACAACCTTTAATTTGTTAGTTCAACAAGAGATGCAATATGATCATCTAGTTAAACCTGGTCCATTGCCTCCTAGTCAAGTCATGAGTCTACTCACTGAACTTGATCTGATTAGGTCTGTTAGCGCCGAATTTTTGCCTACTTCTTCGCCCAATAAACTCGGTTCTGCAACTTTAGTTCACCTTATAAACTTGGCCTTATGGTGCCTCAGAATTTTGGTTTGTCATAGAGATAACAATTTCAGTCTGCGTCAGCTTGGTCTACCTCAAAAATATCTTCTTCGCTTGCCTCAAACTTAACTTATTTTCTTCCTCAAATCCGTCCTTCCTCTCTGCCCCAGATTTGACCTATCTATTTTCCTCTGACTCGTCTTATCTTACTGTCTTAGGAGGTATGAATTGCTCACTTGATGAGGAGGTCAAATGGCACGCACGCACACACACACATATAATGATTATGTTAGCCGAACGAGTGCCTCTACACTGGGGCAGACTTGGCTTCATAGAGCCAAAAATTCATATTCTTTTCTTTTCTTTTTAAGAACCAACATGAAGAACATGTCATCTATTTTTCTCTTTTGACAAGGTCATGAAGAACATGCTTTATTTCTTATTTCAAATACATTAATAGTTAAAATATTAATTATGAAGACCGATCATAGCTACACAATTCAACACTCCCTGTTAGTGAGGGAGGTATTCATAATGACTATCTAGATGTTCTCATGTTGACAAATTTCTCTAAGAAAAAGTTATCAACATAAGCATCATCCAATTACCATAATCTAGTCAACAACTGCCATACATGGTAGAGTATCAACATCATCATCCAATACCATAATTTGGTCAACAACTGTGGCACACATGGTAAACCAATAACATCAACAAAATTACCATAATTTTGGTCAGTACCTTTGACCTATGGTGTATCCTTACCATAATCTTAGTTGGTAATTTTGACACATGGTACATCATTTAGCATCAACTAGTCACAATAATTATGGTCTATTTGACACATGGTATGCAAACTAGTCTTGGTTCACCATCATTATGGTCAATATATTCTGACACATGGTACATCATTTAGCATCAACTAGTCACCATAATTATGGTCTATTTGACACATGGTATACGTACTAGTCTTGGTTCACCATCATTATGGTCAATATATTTTGACACATGGTGAATCTCCAAAGACCACACTCTATTTGAGTAATTCAGGGCCTAATGCTAAATGAGCCTAATGCTCCAGGACCATTCTTCCTGATTCGGGTCAACATACTTGACACAGGGGAATGATTATCCTTTGTCGTACCATTATCCCTAATTAGGGTCAATATATTTGACAGAAGGTGAATGCCAGTCCATGATGTTATCAATACTCTAGACCATTCTCCCTAATTTCGATCATACTTGACACAAGGAAAATGAATGTCCTTTATGTTGTAATTTCATCACTTTCACTTGCTGAGAGAGACATACTTAATCACTTCAAGCTTTTCCTTGAAGTATACAGACTTCATCCTGGGAAAAATGCTTTGTTAGTGATATGCTTGATTGTAGAATAATACTGGAGCCATATTGCTATTATACAACAAAATGACCTCCTCATCAACTCAGAGGTGAAAGACATGATGACTGAAGCAAAGACCACAATTGCAAGCCTTGATTCCACACTAACGCTGGTTGCACACTGAAAACCTGCTTTATAAAGCTTGTTACCAAGCCTAAGGGTGCGTTAGTGACCCTACTAACTCAAGTTGTTAGACCAGGGCAACGTTAGTGAAACTAAGGGAAGTTCAGTGGGTCAAACCAATGAATTGACTCACAGACATCTAAATATTCGTCCCTAAATTTACTCAAGAAAAGCAAGGAAACATACAAAAATAACCTATTTGGAGAAATTCTAATATGAGAAAAGGAGGCAAATGGGAAAGAGCTGAAAAGCAGGGCAAGTTCATTGCTTTTGCCCTAGTGAACTCTATGAGGAACTTGGCAACCCTAAACTGATTGCTATATAAGCAATGAGAGGGTCATTGTGAAAGGGGTCAAAGCATTTGAAAGGATAGCCTACTAAGCTGTTGTGAACTGTCACATACTTGAAGAAGTGAGCTAGAAGAGAGAGAGAGAGAGAGAAGCGGAAGGGGCAAAGGAAGACTGATACAACAGATGGTTGTAATCACTGTTTCGTTATTAATACAGAATTGCAGTTGTGTTCCCTGCTCCATGGTGTCGGTAACATTGTTCATTAAGTTGTTCATTCAATACTTGTTTAAATGAGTAGTTTATTTGTATGCAAATATATGTTCATTGTGCATTCATATATTGGTTTTCAAGGTTGTATGTGGTGATTGTGTTTGCCTTTCCTTTGTGTAGGAATTGATTTGGAGCCGGCTTTGAAGGAGTTCTTCTTGGCTACATTGAGATCTCCAAACAAATCTAGAAGGAGACTTGGGGTAATCCTCTTTCCATACTTTGTTAATTGATATTGATAGATGAACATGTGTATAACTTGGTAGCATCTGCAGATAATCTTACAGTCTGTCGAAGGTCTCGGGAAGGCCTTTGAGGGTAGTTTTCATTCTCCATACATCGTGCATTTTACCCCATAACAGAATTGGCGACTCAACTGGGGACTATACATCTAGTTCCCGGTTTACCCAAACTCTTATCTGTTCTCTCTTCCTTCCAAGAGCTCCCTACTCTTCTACAATCCTTTTATGATCCACCAAATATCTTGCTGCATCTTACTAATATACATTCATCTCAGAAATTGATCTTGGAAACCCTCTTTTTGATAGATTTCCCACACTAACGCAGGTTAGCAGGCTACACAGAGCTTTATAAAGCATTGTGCCTATTCACAGGGAGCATTAGTGGGCCTACTAACTCTCTGTAGCCACTGTTACAGAGTGTTAGTCTCCCGTTACCTTGATTTGCAGCAGTGTTTGTGGACCAAAAGGGATAGGAAATCTTCTCATGGGCTGAAATAAGATATGTAACTATATTATGTCAGAAAAATTGGTGTTCTAGAAATTTATTTTTAGGAAAAAAGTTTTGGTTTTTCTCTCTTAAAAACATTTTTTCTGAAAGAAAGACTGACAATTTGTATTCATCCTTATGTTTAAATAGTTATAAGTTGCTTCATTTTGGTTACAAGTAGTTGTTACGAAACATTGGAAAATAATCTCTTGGTTATGCATGTGTTGAAAGGCTATAGATGCATGGAAGAAACTATGAATATGTGAAAAATATAAATATGTGGAATATAGTTTGTTTGCATTAAATTGAAAAAAAAAATTCAGAGCATTGTTTTTGCATGATTTATTGAGTCAAGAGTCTCACCATATATCATACGTCAACTCCCCTACCGAAGACTAATCAAGTACACATAAAATTTACATAAAAGTCAATCAGTGACTCTTTTGAGCAAACCAACATTAGCTAGGCTAGGATCTTGGGATAAGCATGTGAGTGAACTGCCCAAGGTCGAAAACCAAACTAGTGTCGTTAATGAGCGAAAAATTCCTTCTGCACTCATACTATTGGGACCACTCCAGTAAAAGTGGAGCGAAATACGAGATAACATCGTACTGTAATTGAAGGTAGCCTGCCTTCTCTTACAAATCCTTTGGGCATTCTATGTATTGGGGATCCCTTTGGGGATTTTGAAACTGAGTTGGGGACTCAGGTATCCTGCCCACACAGCGTGTTGTCTACGACTATGTCCCCCCCGGTGGTGTCTGTGATCTGAGGTATCTCTAGTGCCCAAACTTATAGGGACTTAAACAAGGTGACTGGGACGGGCTATCCTAGTACCTAACACAGACGGATCTACTCTATCTTCAGTTTTTGGGAGGGTGCTTGTCTTCACGAGAGTACTTGGCCCCTCAATTTGAGGTTCAGGCGAAGCTTTAGAGTAACCGTAATCGTACATTTGGCCATCCTTCTCTGTTATTCGTTGAGACACTGGGTTTCATCTCCGCTGATCGATGCTTATCACACGAGGTAATTTCCCTCTGTTTGCTGATTGATCCATTTAGTGTATTTTTTATTATATTTTTCAGGTACCTGAGTGCTATCATTTGAGACTTTAAATAATATCACGATAAAATTTATTGATAAAAAATAACGATCATTGTGGCTACATCCGGCGCTCTTCGTCACCCTAGACGATTGTTAGGACTTCCTCCACTCATTGTGGAAGATCCGCCGAGTTCCACTAAACTAGATTCCCCATCTTCGGGGGATCAGTCTCCTAGATCTCACACGGGATCTGTTTGGACAACCGACGATTCAAGTTTGCTAGAGGATTTATTTACCGAAGGCTTTCTTCCTCCCTTTAAGCCTCCGCTCACGAATCCGTTGGAACCTGTCTTGGCTTCCGTGGTACCTGTACTTCCTTCTTCGGTAGTTGGAACATTTCCATCTATCCAGTCGATGACTCATGGGTTGTGGAACTTTAGGGACACTTTTGGTCCTTCACCACTCCCCCAGTCGACAGTCATCACAACACCGGTAATGGCGAATCCCGCTATCCCGTTTGTCCCAGGTACAACCACTCACATGACACCCTCTATGAGTGGAACCTAGCAGGTGCCAGATTCCACCCTTATGGTGCCAAACTGCATACCTTCGACAAGTGCCACATACAATGCTCCCTATAACACTCAATGCGGCACTGGGCGCAATTCCCGTTTACCAACAACATGGTCGGCAGCCAATGTACAGTTCAAACCCACAGATTAATATATCTGGGGGGGTTCCCAACATGCACATGCCGGTAGGGAATGTAACAGTTCCCCCTCCGTTCTCAGGCATGCATGGTCAGTGGCTAATTGACATGAGTGTTCCCTCTGTCAATCAAGGACAAATGGTTAGTTCTGTGTCGGGCAGGAATCCTCAAGGGGTTCCCAACTAGTCCATGGGGGCACCCTACTCACATCTTCAAAAGAGTCAAGGCGACACCGCTTATACTGGGGGAAATTTCATACCCCAGTATCAAAATCCTCATGGAAATCCACTCTACAACACCATACCTCAAAGCAACTGTTACACCATGCAACCCATGTACAATATGGGGAACCAAACGATGGGAGGAGCGCAAAGCTCCTCAAGTCATCCGTCATCACCATGGTCCGAGTTGGGGGCACCTAACTCTCTGCCTTTCTTGGCAACATTGGATATATCTTACTTATACAAGTTGACAAACGACCCCATCTATCACAACTTACAATGGACGCCGATCCCGCATAAAATACCAATGGACATCCCAAAGTTTGATGGAAAACAAGGGGAGGATCCGGGCACCCATATCACCACCTACCATCTCTAATGTGTTTCAAACTCTATGGTGGATGATAGTGTCTAGTTACGTCTTTTTCCTCGCACCCTCACTGATAACGCAACAAAATGGTATATTGAGTTACCATGCGCGTCAGTAAACACCTTTGACGCTTTAGCGATGGAATTCCTAAAGCACTTCCAGCTACCCATCCGCTATGAGACTGGGACAAAGCTCCTCACTTCATTTCGTTAGGATACCGCCACCCACATCTCCGATCATATTCATGAATGGAGATGTAGGCAGAGGATAGTCAAAGCTCCCATCCCAGACTTTCTCTTAATGGACTGGTTCTGCAAGTCCTTACTCCTGCAAATCACTAGAGATGTTGCTCTAGGTGGTGTGGTCACAAAAGACCAATCCATACGTCATGCCCAACACTTAGATCTGATATATTCACGGTCTGGCACTCTTTACCACATAATCCCCAATGCTCCTGGTAACCCCAATGCTTCCACCACTCAGCACCTTGGAGTGCATGCCAACGAGATTGTCGGCGCAACCTCAGGGACTGCTGTAAAACAACTCAGTGGTCACATTGTCAAGCTGGGAGTGGACCCCTTTACCAATACGACTGCTCTTCTTGCCACTGCGATAAACTCTGTGCAGTCTATGCAAAAATCCGGTGGCAAGAACAAGAAGAATAAGAAAAAGAATGCTCCTTTTGAAGAGCAGTCACCAAAGCAGCCCAACCTAAAATAGAAGGCCGTCGTGCCTACTGACGAGAAAAAGGATAAACCCACCAGCTATCCATGCAAACTCTGTGCTGAAGACCACACTACTTGGTGTTGTTTGCGGCTTCAGGAATGCACAGAATACCTTGCCAAAAGGGACTGGTAAGGCCCCCGATGTCCTTAGAAATCCTTTTCCCACTCAATAACAGCAAAATCTTATTGCAAACCAACTGCAACCCCCACAAGGGGGCAATGATGGTTCCCAACATCCTTCGGCTGGTGAAGGATTTTCTACCGTTTACACATTTGAAACGGTAGAACTCGCCAGAAGAGCAAAATCTTATGGAGCTCCTGTCGCTCCTGCAGCATAACCATCCTCAGGTCAAAACACACTGCCGCCTAATGATTTGCATATTGAAAGGCCAGTTGAGGACCTTGTAATTCAACCCCCAAAAGGGGCACTTCGGTGCGCAACACACAATACATCTACACGTGCCGCCCAACACTACAACATTGTAGAGGATTTGACACAAGCACTGTCGGCTATGTCGGTGCTCAAAGTATTACAAACATGCCCAACGCAACAGAAAGCTTTGCTTTCGGCTATTGGAGGTATTGACCCAATGGATTCCGTGCTTGCTATTTTCGACATGGACAAGTGTAAACCTCCCCTTTCTCATCATCTTGCATTTTAGGTGCATACGACTTTGAAAGGTAAAAGTATACACAGAACTGTCATCGACGAAGGTGCTTCGACTTGCGTCATGTCGGCTTCATGTTGGCTCGCCCTAGGTTCTTCAACCCTATCCCCGTCGTCGAACTCCCTTAAAAATTTCGACGGCCGCACCTTTATCCCAAAAGGATACCTAGCCAGTTTTCCCATCACTTTGTTTGGGAAAATCGTAACGGTGGACGTAGAAGTCGTAGACTAGAAACTCGACTATAATCTCTTGCTGAGTTGCAGTTGGACATATGCCATGACGACCATCGTATCTACTGTCTTTCGCATCATCCTATTTCCATTGGATGGAAAGGTTATTACAGTAGATCAATTGTCTTTCTGCACCCTTGATTATTCACCATTACCAAGCAGCTCCGTACCCCTAGTAGGTGGTGGAACTGACTGCTATTTCAGTTTAGGTACCGGTCTATTGAAGGATTCTTCCCTCATGGGATGTTTTCCTCTTCAGTAACCCAAGGTTTCACAGACGGTCAACATGCTTTCATCTATTCCTCATAAACTGACCAATCCATGGATCCTGCCGGCTCTTTCCAACCTTGACACATTCGGAGACTAGATGCCGCTGTCACCAGTGGAATTGGCCTACCAAGCCATTCAATCCACATCCGCATCTCCGGTCATGTTGGTTACTGCCGACGGTACCATTGCCCTTCCCATAACCACTCCTCCTTGAGATCCATTCAATCAACTCCTTCCTACGGACAAAGTTGTTCAGGAAATCATGAGTTTTGGAGAGCAACATTGGGAGGATTGGCACCATCATGTTCCGATATCTGATTCGGACACGATACCTCTCAAAATCTTTTCCACTGACATACCAGAAATTGTTTCCTCTCCATATACGACCATCCAAACTTTGGATGCGGAAGGAAACATGGGCAACACTTCCAGATCATTGCCCATTGATATTTTTGTCAAAACAGGCATTGTTGAAAACATCCAGATGAGAGTCGATTGCAATCCCGAGGAAATTGCGAGCTCCACCTGCCTATTTCAGGGATTCCACTATGTATTCAGTGGGTCTCACGAGGAAATGCTCGATATTAATCCGTCTACTGTAACGCATGAGATCCCATTTTATGGTGATGACAAACCCATTGAGTATCAAATCCCTTCCCTGGAAATAGTCGTTGAACCCATGCTCGACATTACAGCCAAAGAAGAACGCTTACTATACCTTAAACAGATGGATAAAACTCGTCGAGATGCTGACTTGGCACTTGAGGCTCACAAGCTCCAGGTACAATCCCTCTTTGCAAAAGAGCTTAAGTTTCCTCCTTACCAAGAGGGCGACCTTGTGTTTCTCTATCATCCAAAAGATGACCTCTTGGAGACATCCATGCTTCAACCCAAAAGGCTAGGTCCTTGTGTCGTAACGAAAGTCCTCCCCACGGGGGCATATGAATTGCAGGACCGAGGAGTCCCGCTCAAGGAACCTAGATATGGGCTCTATTTGAAACAGTATTATGCCTAGTATTGCACTGGGCATGTGCTTTGTAATTTTATGTATTCATAAGTTTTGCTTCCCTTTTTGGTGTGATTGGATTGTTTTGTTATTTAGTGGATTACTTGTCTCATGCATTCTTCTCACAATGCAGATGTCGTTGTTACCTTTAGCATACGTAGGATAACCGGATGGTGCCAGTCGTCACACACGGCACATTGCATCAGCGGTTTGGGTCATTTACACACCTGAGTCAGAACTATTTTGCTTTGAGGGGGTCTTTCTTGGTACTGCCACCAACAATATTGTCGAGTACATGTTCGTTGTTTCACTTCTCATGGAAGCATCATCAAGGGACATCTCCAATCTAGTGGTCAGGTTAGACTCCCAGCTAGTCGTTATGTAATTGACAAATTGTTATCACATTCGTAATCCAACCTTATTACGTCATTATCTAAGGGTACTACTTCTGGAACGTCGATTTGAAATAATCACATATGAACATGTTCCTCGAGAATTAAATACAGTTGTTGATTCATTAGCTAACTATGTATTAGATTGGCATTTGGCTCATTCTTTATAGAAGCATGCATGAACAGTAAAACATTTACTGAGTTAAAAATTTGTTACAAAAAACATTTAAAAACACATTTACACCATCAAAATACCAAAA
>APFE031322806.1:0-14064 GCA_000404065.3 Pinus taeda | reverse complement strand
TCTTATGCAAGCGCATATGCAACATGACCCTGCATGTCAAATATGTGAGCAACTCATTTCCCACATTGAGGCTTGTTTTGAAGACATAAGAAATGAATTTTTAGGAACGTTATAACCCTCTTAGGAGATTCTTATAACCTCCCATATGATGTTTCATAGTCTATTACCTCCCAATCCAATAAGAAAGAGCTTGCTCTCGCACCTTACGTGGCTCCTCAAGGAATAAATGTGTGGGTCTTCACCTTATGCAAGGCTTGGCTAATCTCAAAGGTTGCCATCTCAACAAGTTATCATGTAACAATTAACAATAATGATTGATCCACTTCTCCCAAGGGAGAAAAGTGATATGTGTACTATAAACTTGAGGCTTACGTAACAAGGGTTGGAATTTGATGGGAATTTTTCCTGTCCTATGACATTTTATGGTTAAATTGTTTAATTGACCATTTTTGGTGATGTCTACTAAAACCTGCCAAACTTATTTTCGACACTCTATTTTTTTATGAAAACCTATTATTACTTGTTAAAGGATGCCAATTTTTGGTTACTTTCGTTAAGGCCTGGATTTTTTTCATGTGGAATGTAAGGATTCCAATTTCTTGTTCCTTTGGTCAAGGATTGTATTCTTTGCATGTGGAGTGTAATTGAGGGTGAGGAAATTTTTTGAAATGTTACTCTTAAACAAAATTTGAAACAAAAAAATGTGATGGGTAAGTATTTAGTTGCCCTAGTGAGATTTAGAGGGGTTAATTTAGACAAGTTAGTTAATTTCACTACTTATGTTTTTCACTATAGTTTGATGGATGTTCGAATATGAGATTTTTATGAGGAAGATTGGAACAGTAGCATTTTGTAATTTAGGACAATTGGCATAAAAAAATTTGGTGTTATATTTAGAAAATTATTTTTCTAAGTATAACTATTTTCTAAGTCTCTCTTACAAATCAATATATTAAATGAAATTAAAGGAAGATAAATAACCATCAAAAAATTTCCACTAGATAGATCACATCAATTTAAAATTAAAAATCTATTTAGATCTTTTTCAAGAAGAAGAACATGGGTGGAATCCGCCTCCCTTCCCTTCCAAGGTACTAACCCACCACCTCTGAGAGATGTTCATGCTATTCGTTAACAACCAAGAAATGTCTTTGAGGGCTCCTCAAGTGTATTCTTGTCATGACTACGTTTCCAGCAATGTATTATGTGAAAATATCATTAAATCTAAATTGAAAGTCTCATTAGATCTAAAGTGAATCTCATTCAACAGTTTTTTTGATAATAGATCCCAAGTTTAAAACCCCTAAAGCTCCAAACACATACTAGAGCAACCTCATACACACTGTGAGTAGTCTTTTTTTAAAACAACATACACAAATGAATCCTAACAAGTACATAGTCATTCAAGGTAAACAGCTATGATCGATAGCTCATCAATGCTTCAACTTTGTTAATGTTTGGAGTTTTTTTTTTTAATTTTTTTTTAAAGCATGATTTGTGAAGGGTTAATTTATTACTGAAACATCATTCATGAAGGGTAAAATTTTAGGCATAACGTTCTTTGATTGGAAGCTTAAAGACCCAAAACGTAAAAAAAAGAATTGTTGACAGCTAAAAAGGAATCCAAATTATTACCCTGCACATAACTACCAAGTGTCATGATCTTTGGAAGGAGGATGTCAATAAATCATCCCAACATGATTCTTCTTCCCCCAGACAAAACGTTTAGGCCCCAACTTATGACATTGATCCCAAGCTATAGTGCTATTATCGTAACATTGACACCCACCATGAAGATGATTGTCGGATCCTAGACAAGAAGAACATTGCTAAGTCCACTGCAAAGGACACACAACGCTCTCCCCCAAAACAAGTTTATCTTCCTCTCCTGTTGGTCAAGAAAGCTTAACGCTTCCTTTCCTTTCCTTAAGGATTGTACAGTAATACCATCTAACCTAGAAGACACCCTCACTTATAGAGGCACTTAATAAGTCTACATAACCTTATGAAGAACTAGGGACTTAAAATGTCCAAGTATAGAGCCTTAACTATAGGTAGTTAAGAAGGGGCTACCGTATCTTAATGTTAGAGAATAAAGTAATATTATATAATATATATATATATATATATATAATTATATATATATTATATATATATATTATATATATATATATATATATATATATATTTATATATATTATATATATATAATCTCAAGGTCTTAAGGATGGAGTAAACTAATTATAGAGTAAGCATTGACACTAAGATCTCGTCAATATAATTCAATCCTGCCTCATATATATTATATATATATTAATATATATATATATTATATAATATATATATATAATTATATATAATATATTATATATATATATATATGAATATGTTAGTGATTCTGCAAACACTTAGTTTAGTTAGGGCTATCATTTATACTATGTTAGTAAGTCTGCCCTTTACCCATGCCTCACGAGACCCCTTGAATAACTCATTAATAATAACAATAGGATAGGAGGAAGAAAAATAGGAGAAGGTGCTCGGTCTACAAGAGGAATATGAATAGGAGAAGGTACATAGTCCGCAAGAAGGGAATCCATGAATAAAGGTCCCTACCTCTAGGAATAACGCTTCACAACTAGAGACACTACCTAGAGGTATCATCTTGTTATATTATCTAAGAAGTAGAGAGTGTGGTGACCTTGAAGGCCTAGCCTTTCTATTTCAATATGCATCTATATATATTTAGGAAAGAGAGGCACCTGATAACTAATCCCTAGTATTCTCCACCTTAGTTAATAAGGATGGGTTGAGATCTCTAGTATGTTATTGTATGTGTATTCTCTACCTTAAAATATGATTTAAGTGAGTGCTTTCCTAGGTGAGAATAAAAATAGTGATATCCCGAGTCCACAGTGAATCAGGAAAATCTACCTTCTAATCTATCTAAAGGATTGGAAAGATACAGGTCATTATGCCTTCCTTAATGTTGTCTATGTTGTCCTTAATATATATAGGAGCAAGTCAATCGATGATGAAATTACAGAAAATAACTTCTATCGCAACGTTTCACCCCATGATACACCCTTGAATATTGTAATGTCTTTGATTTTAGCTTGCCCAAGGTGTTATTCTCGCAAGGCTTATATACCTTAGATAGTTAATGAATATAATTTACCTTAGTTCATCTCGTTCTTGTGCACATATATGATATGTTCTTACCGAGTATAAATTTGCCCCTGATGGAATGTGAAAGCCCCTAATGCTCAATGAAATGATCGCCTGGGCCCACCTGACCTTACCTTGGCAAAAGAATTACCTACAAGCCTTCCCTTAGTATCTGCCTACCCTATTGTAGGAAGGACCGATGGAGGAAATAAACTAAATATTATTGAGTAAATATCTAAAACTTACTTGGATTATGTAGAATGATTACCTCTAAAAAATCTAATTGCTTCCAAGACCCTACGTACCTTCCAATACGTATAAATAACTACATTTACGATGGTTTACCACATAAAAAATCCAATGTGCAGGTTTCTTGATAGATTCCTCATCTATGTTTCTGAGCAGTAAAAATATTGACTAAAACCCCCTTGTGTTGACTACTTGCTTGTATTCCTTTGATACACTTGAGTAAAACTAAGTGCTTCCTTTCTTGTTGTGATTTGGAATAGAGTTAATGAATTATGTAGTAGAGCAATGAAACTGATAGAAATAATAAGCCCATATGAGCTAACTCTCTATTAAAATACTATAGTATAGTAGAAATAGAAGAGCCAAATACTGCAAGCCTCTAGCTCTACCTTCGCTAAGGAGAGTATCCAATCTATAGGGTTCATCCAAGAATGTGTTTTTTTGTCTCGAGTAAAAGGTGCTCATGAGTATAAGGAAAATAGATGGATATCACAATAGGGATCATCTTAATAGTTGGTGAATAAAAGGATTATATAGAAATACTAGCCTATAAAACTAGTGTAGGCATAGAAGATCACAATAGGGTAACTAGTCTCCTTCCTATAGTAGGCTATAGAATATTCCAATAAGATATACTTATAAAACAAACTATACTTATAAACCAAGCTATACTTGGCAATATAGTCTATAAAACCCTTTCTCAATACAACATTTTCGCAAAGATTCTCACATGCCTAAGAACATAGTGATCCTGCAAATGAAATTAATATAATAAAATATATTTTCCAAAACATGGTAATGCTACTAATGAATCTAATAGAATGTGAAAAAAATGGATCCTTTTATTGGTAATTTAAATTTTTGTAGACACTCTAATATGCTCAACATGGTTCCAATAAATGTGCCCAACAATTTTGTTTCAGAAGAAAGAATTTGTAGGAGAAAGGAGATCCGTCCATTGTTTGTCATAACTTTATTTATTTGCTTATGTCTAAATTAGATATTGAAATATTCTAATTTATAAAAGCATGGTAATCATGTGAATGAAATTAATAGAGTAAAATAAATTTCCCAAAACATGGTAATGCTTCAAACAAATTTGATAGAATATGATAAAAGGAGATCCTTGTGTAGCATCCCTTTCTTTGTATTGCACTTGGTATGCAATCCTAAGTTAGGGTTTCAATAAAACACATGGTAAATTGAATTTCATAACAATGTTGGAATATTCATTGATTTATGAAATAACAATTCCCCTTATTTAACTTCACAAATAGGATAATATGATGATTCAAACGACTATTGATTCTTCAAACAACCACTATAAATTAGGACTAGTTTGATGAGTAATTTGCCTGAAATGATTTCAGTAAATGTGGTCAACAATTCTATTTATGTTCAATGAAAAAATTTGCAGGAAATCCATAGATATCCTTTCATTCTTTGTCATAATTATATGGATTTCGTTTTTCCTAAATAACATATTCAAATATTTTTATTTCTGAGATAGGACATTGCATATTTTAATATTGGCTTTATATACTTTGTTGTGGCATTTAAAAGTGGAACAATGTGCATGGTATTAATGTTTATTTTTATTTTTTCTAATCTACAAATAGGTGATGCTAAAAAGCATTGAACAAGGCCCATATTTGTAATACAGATATCATCACCAAGTTTTCCTACACTTGCTGGAGCTATGGATGATTTTCATAATCCTAGAGTGCAGGTTACAGTTCTACCCTATAATTGCCACTCCACACTACTACATAACAATCATATTTAATATAGTTAGAGTTACTAAATGTAAATATATTATAAGAACCATAATATAGTATGATAGTCCCAACACCATAACAATGATTGCCTAATGATAGATCAAATATTGGGAAATAAACCTTGTTGTTGCTATAATCTTACACACTGGAATACATAATTAGATGCTATATTGATTAACTCATTGTGGTTGTCACAAAAACTATTAGGGATGAAACATCAACCATTTTGAAATAATGGCTACTTGCATAGCCTGCACAACTTGCATGATGACAAACTTATAGTTTTCAAAGCTCTTTTCTAATTTTTTTCTTGAGCAAATTTGTCTTTTTACTTAGGTACTGTAGGGTGATGCTATGTGACATATGCTATGATGTAATTGCCTAAATAAATAGACAAAAGATTCGTACAACATAGTATTTTTTAAATCTAAAGAAATAGTGTTTTCAAATAAAAAATTTATTAATTAAGAACATCTTCTAGACTTCTTTTCTAAGTTATGATTATATTTTGATAGGGGATTTTGTGTACGCTGATATTGGGTTGTCTCTATGTTTCTATCAGGTAATAATAATTAATAAGAAATGTGTTCTTGAGTAGAAAACACGCATCTTATTATACTATCGTCAAGAAACTCCATGGTTTTCAGGCATGGCAACAGAAATACAGATGTCAGTGGGATAACCAAAGTCCATGTCGGATGAATTTAATACTAGTGATTATTTTGATTCATTGTTAGATAGAGAATGTCACGAGTCAAATTGAAATAAACATAAACGAATAAATAATTAAGGTGAAGCTCTTGCTTTTAGTGTAACTCAATTTCTTTTATTTGCTAGTCGTTGTCATGTTTTGAGTGCAGACTTATGAAATTCCAAATTGTATGTTAGTTTATGTAAAGGGGAAATATATATATATATCTATATATTATAATATATATTATATATATATATATATATATATATTATATATATATATTATATATATATATAATATATATATATATTATATTATCATATGTGGTTCATGGTTTATGGAGATCCATGTTACATTTTTAGAGAAGTTTATATATCATTCAGATATCTAAACACCAAACAACAACATTGAGATTTTTCTTTCAGTCAACCTATAACATATTGCATCTGTCTTCATCAATGTTCTTCTTCCATATGCCATCCACTTATGACATTTCCTTTGCAATATTTGGTGCATTTGTTAGTTATAGGTAATTTATATAAATGTCTCCAGAGTTTCAATTCTAATTGAGTATTCAACTGAACATATTGATTCTCTTATACATAATTATTTTTCTCTCCACCCACTTTTCATAACTTCCATAACCATTAGGTAGGGACCTACAACTTTGATGTTTCTTTGCTTGTTTAGTAAAATATTTTCAAGACTTTAATTTATTGAAAGTTGTAGAATTTACAATTTATGAAATTTCAAGGTCTAATTTTTAAAATTCTAATTCTTTAAAGGGTGCTAGCTCAATGGGATAGCACCTTCTTTACAAGCAAAAGGTTGGTGGTTCGATTCCATTGTGCCCTGACATCCATATGGAATGAAAACAATCATTTTTTGGTGACAAAGGCTTTTTTGACCATCACCAATGAGCTTTCGTGACATTTTTTGACCCTCACCAAAATATGAAATGGTGATGGTCAACGAACGCCACCATATATATGCATCAATCATGATGAACCTCAAAGGTTCGTAACCATAAATCATTGTTGTTGAAATGAAATGGTGATGGTCATTGTCCGTCATTATAGTCATTATTCGTGAGAGACCTTGAATTTCACCACAACATCTATACTTCTAACAATGCGTCTTTTGGTGACGGTCAATGAACGTCACCATATATATGTACCAATAGTGACGGCCATGAAAGATCCATCACAATAAATCATTATTCATATGAAATGGTGACGGGCACTATCTATAATTATAATCAATATTCATGATGGACTTTGAATGTCACAATATCACTTATACTTTTGGTGACGCCACCTTTGGTGACGTTTAGGTTTTGGTGACGAAGGATATGGTCTATCACCATTGCTTATATGAAATGGTGTTGGTCACTATCCATCATTACAAATCATTATTGGTGACGGACTTTGAATGTCACTACAACAACTATATTTTTGGTGACGACACCTTTGGTGACGTTCCGTTTTTGGTGATGGAGGCTATGGTCTATCACCATTGCTCATATGAAATGGTAACAGTCACTATCTGTAATTATAAATCATTATTGGTGAGGAACTTTGAATGTCACTACAACACCTATACTTTTGGTGACGCAACCTTTGGTGACATTAAGTTTTGGTGATGAAGGCTCTTTTGATTGTCACCAATGAGCTTATGGTGACATTTTTTGCCCCTCAACAATGTCCTTTTTTCTTGCAGTGATGAATGCCAACCAACAACATTACATCATAACATCAATGCCAACAATATTTAAAGATATATATCTTTCAATTGTATTTGGAAAATCAAACAAAATCGAAATTATTTAGTTCGCATGTTTAGTCATATTCACATATAAAACTAAATTAAAATTATAAGTCATTTATTCCACAATTTACACATTACATAGATTTATACACATGAAAATTAGGAAAATGGGGCCATTATATTGCATTGTAAAATGAAAATGAACATTTGTACCATTAAACAAATAATATTGTATTGAAGGTTTAAAATTAAAATTATATTTTATTATCTCTTTCTTGATAATTTAAATGTTGATTTGTGTATTTTTAAAATCATTGTTAAAAGTTAAACACAAATTCATTAATAATATTTTTTTCTAATTCTTTTATCTTTAGATTTTTTATATCCATATAAAATGTACTAAATTTATATTACTAAAATAATAATTATGATTCATTAAAAAATATAATAATATAATTATTATAATAATATAAGTATTATAATATTATTTTTTTATCACTCCAGATTAAAAAAAATTCAGCTTTGACTATATTTACTTTAATGAAAACAAACTTCATATTCATGCCTCTTAAGTTATTTTTTGTTATTAAATCAATTTTTACAACTTGTTGGTGAAATCATGAAGATGGGTTACCCTTTTGGGCCAAATGTGGCGACAAAATTTCAGTTTTTTCTCTTTAATCGAATTGCAACCCTCAAAATTCATATAAGCATTATGAATTTCGTTTTCGAGTAAAAAGACAATATTTAGAGTATTATGTTTTTTTCCTAATGACATTATTTGCAAAAACATTTAGTGTGTATAATCTCTCATTTTTCCATTAAATGCAATATATGTCCTTGCAATTTTTTTCAAAATGTAAGAGGTATGTGTGTTGTTCATGTACCATACCTTAGCCTTCTAAAATGTGTGTGTGTGTGTTGTGTGTGTGTGTGTGTGTGTGTGTGTGTCTATATTTTATATAATATATTATATATATATATATATATTATATATATATATATATATATATATATATATATATATATATATATATATGATCTAAACAAAAAGAATTAAATTTTTCATATTAATTTTCTAATGAAAAATTATATTTGTCATTATTTTTTGAAGTTGGCGGGGTAATATTTCAATTACATTTTGGAAAAACATATGTTCATATAAGATTTTTTTAACTCTTTAAATAAATAAAAAAACTAATAGTATCCTTTTGAAGAGGACTCTGTTAGGTCCCTATAATACTAGTGAATACCCCATTACTATTGTAGTTGTATCCCTTATTAATATTGTTGTCCCCCTATTGTCCCGATATTGTTATTATTTTGCCCCATAGAATCCCTCTATTGTTATTTTTGTGACTTTATATTATTATTGTTAGGTTGGCTGGGTTATATTGTGGCTCCTTAGACTCCTATATATAGAAAGGAGGCTTTGTCAAGTGAATCATCGAAGAATTGTTCATTTGTGTAATGTAAAGGAGGTTACCCCCTCGAAGAGGCTAAATTCTAAGGCATTGATCTATCTTTTCTAACTTTTTGTGAGCTGGTTTCATAACATCTGGTATGAGAGCTTTCGATTCTAGGGTTTCTCTGCTCCAAATAGGTCATAGTGGCATTTTCACTATAACCTTTTTTTGCGATGTTTCAAAAGAAAAAAGAAAAACCCATTTGAGACGAAATCAGACTAAACCTCGGGTCTACATTTCAGAGCCTTTTGCGCTATATTTGCAAAGATATGATCTGAGGAAGTTGGTCTTTTTGCACACTCCTAAGTCACATTCCAAACAGGTGACATAGGGAAAATCATCATAACTTTCTCTCTAGGTATCGAATTGAAATTTCGTAAGAAGGTAAAGAAAGAGGACAGATTCTAGTTTCCTGTATATTTTTCAGAGCCAAAGGTCGAAACTGTGATATGTGGCACGTCGTACAAGTTAGCTCTACTAAACTAGTTTATAATCAGGTCACTATGGGAGATTTGGCATAACTCTTCCTTGGAGAATCCAATTTGGATCAGACTAGTGGCATTGGAAAGAGGACGTAGAGGGCTACTGCAAGTCACAATTTCAGAACTAGATGATGCAATTATAGAAATACATCAGATTCAATATTAATCTCCTACAAAGTGAAAGAAGGTGTGTAGTTTTTTTTTAATTTTTGCATAAGCTTCGTTTGAAACATTAGTTTAACAGAATTCAAAGGGCATAGTAAAGCATTATTATTGGCAATTCATTCCCTAAAGAAAGCAAATTCAAACACCTAGCAAGCAACCTGAAAGCTCTAGCATGACTAATGAAGAGTAAGAATAAATGCAACATGATATATCAAAATTACGAGACCAAGTGCAATAAGTGTCACTTGCACAAAAAGTAACAGAATCTAAGCTAGATGGTTTAAAGAAAGATGTAGAAGCTAATATGGATGGTTTAAAGAAAGGGGTAGAAGCTAAGATGAATGATGTGGAAGCTAATCTGGACGATTTGAAGATAGATTTGAAGATAGGCATGGAAGATTTGAAGACAAATTTGATAAAGTTTCTACAAGAAATGCTTACTAATGGTGAAAGGGTAGTAAAGGAAACTCATGATGAGAACAAAATAAATGTTAATCATGATTCCATAGACTCTAATGTTGGATCGAAGACCCACCATATTCCAAAAATTGATATGAGGAAGTTTGATGGCAAGGATCCCGCAACATGGATATTACAGATGGAGCAATTTTTTGATCTCAATGATGTGCAAAACACAGAAACGGTACGTATTGCAACTTTATATTTGGAAGCAAATCAGTTTGTATGGTATCAATGGCTTTGCTCTCATAAACAAATTATCACTTGGGAAATTTTTACGAAAGAATTGAGAGAACATTATGAGGATATAAAAATAAACACTTCTTTTAGCCAATTGATAAGTCTCAAACAAAAGGGTTCAATAATGGACCACATTGAGGAGTTCCAAAAACTAAACATAAGGGTAAAAAATATTCCAGAGGAGCATAGGATTGATATTTTCATAAGTACTTGAAAGGATAATATCCAACATGAAGTACGCCTTTGGGAACCCGATTCATTAGAGAAGGCATTCAAGTTAGCAAGAAAAATGGAAAGAAAAATTATGACAACCCAGAAGCATACCAATCACAACTATAAAGATGGAAGTGTTGTTGCCCCTAGTCTTCTACAACCTATAAGGTTGACACCACAACAATTGGAAGAAAAAATAACAAAAGGGCTTTGTTACAGTTGCAATAGCAAATACACTAAAGGTCATAAGTGTGCTGAGAAGAAATTATTCTACATAGATTGTGAAGAGGAAGAAGAAAAGGAGCAAGAAAGGTCAAAAGAAGATGATATACTCCAGGAACAAAGCATAGATAAAGAAGAAATGAATCTGACCATATATTGTAATGCATTGGCTGGAATTACCACCCCTCAAACCATCAAGATATAAGGACAAATCAAGAAGAAAAAGGTAATAGTGTTGATTGATTCAGGAAGTGCCCATAATTTTATTCATTGCAAGGTAGCAAAAGTATTGAATTTCTTCCTATATCTAGCACCAGAGTGTCAAGTGATGGTTGCAAATGGAGGAATGATAAATTGTTTTGGAAAGTGCCATAATATCAAGCTATCCATGGGAGAATATGTATTGACCAACCCAATGCTTTCCATTCCAATGGGAGGTGTTGATGTTGTACTAGGAGTCCAATGGCTACAATCCTTGGGTACAATAACTTTTAATTTTCAAGAACATTTCATGAAATTTTCTGTTGAAGGAAAGGAAGTTGAATTAAGGATTATTGTAGGGAAACTAGGAAAGATAATCACCTCTAACGATAACACAAAGCTTCTAAAAAAGGAACAAAGAGGTGTAATTGAAAAAGTATGTTCGCTAGATGTTTCCACATCAAAATCATCTATTTCTCCATATCTCCAAAAAGTCTTGGACAATCATTCCAAGGTATTTTAGACTCCCAAAAATCTCCCATCTATTCGTGATCATGATCATGCTATTCATTTGATTCCAGGAAGTGTTCCTCGAAACATCAGGCCGTACAGATATCCGTATGCCCAAAAGATTGAAATTGAATGTATGGTTGCAGAAAATCTAGAGGCTGGTATAATTAAACCTAGTCAATGTTATTTCTCTGCTCTAGTTGTATTGGTGCACAAGAAGGATGGATCATGGCACATGTTTCCGGATTATAGGGAGATCAATAAGCTCACTATTAAAGATAAGTTTCCCATTTCTATCATAGATGAATTACTGGATGAATTGTATGGGTCAATTTACTTCACCAAGTTGGATCTTCATCCAAGATATCATCAAAATAGAATGAAGACTGAAGAGATTCCGAAAACAACATTTACAACTCATGAGGGTCATTATGAATTTTTGGTCATGCCTTTTGGACTTACCAATGCACCCTCTACATTTCAAGGTTTGATGATTTCCATTTTCAAATCCTTCCTTAGAAATTTTTTGTTAGTATGTCTTGATGATATATTAATCTACAACAAGTCTTGGAAGGATCATGTTGAACATGTTGACAAGGTGCTACAACTATTGGAGGAGAAACAATTATATGCAAAAAGATCTAAATGTTTCTTTGGAGTACAAGAGGTGGAATATCTGGGTCATATTGTATCTCATGAAGGAGTTAAGTTATACCCTAGAAAAATTAAAGCCATTAAGGAATGGAAAATCCCCACATTCGTAAAGCATCTGCAAGGATTTCGCGGGTTGACAGGGTATTATTGCAAGTTTGTTAAGAATTATGGGAGAATAGCAGCACCTCTAACAACATTATTGAATAAAGATGCATTTTCATGGACTTTAGAAGCAACAAAGGGCTTTGCGCATCTTAAAGAGGCAATGTGCCAAGCATCGGTCTTAGCTACACCAGACTTCACAAAAACCTTTATTGTGGAATGTGATGCTTCAGGAAATGGAATTGGTGCTGTTTTAATGCAATATGAAAGACCCATTTCTTTTGAAAGCCGTCTAATCAAGGGAAAGTTTTTACACAAAGCTATTTATGAGAAGGAAATGTTGGCAATACTACATGCACTTAAGAAATGGTGACCCTACCTAATGGGAAGACACTTCAAGGTAAAAACGGATCATGATAGCCTTAAATACGTTTCAGAAAAAATTTTATCCTCTGAAGAGAAACAAAAGTGGGTCACAAAGACGTGGGTTATGACTTTGAAATCATCTACAAAAAACAGAAGCAAAATTTGGTGGCAAATGCACTCTCAAGAAAGGATGAGGATGTGGAAGCATTTTTGTGCACCATTTCTATTATCCAACCAGATTGGATAAATGAAGCAAGGGAGGAATGGAAGAATGATGAATAAGTGTGGGAACTTATTTGAAAGTTACAACAAGATTCTAGTACATCTGATACATTAGCTGGCAAAATGATTCATTATGGTACAAATATCGCTTATACCTCTATAAGAATTCCCAACTCAAACAAAATATTCTTATGGAATTGCACACTTCTCCCTTAGGAGGGCACTCAAGATTTTTAAAAACTTACCACAGGGTTAAGAAGGAATTTTTTTTGGATGGTCTTAAAGTGGATATTCAAAAGTTTGTGGTGGAATGTTTGGTTTTCCAACAAAATAAAGTTGAAACAATTAAGACCCCGGGTCTATTACAACATTTATCCATTCCAAGCCAACGTTGGGAGGAGGTTTCAATGGATTTTATCACAGGTTTACACAAGTCTAAGGGAAAGAGTGTCATCCTGGTGGCAGTTGACAAACTTACCAAGTATGCACACTTTTGTGCATTATCACATCCATTTAAAGCTAGTATAGTTTCTACTTCATTTATGGAAACAATACGAAAGCTACATGGAAATCAAAAGATTACTATAAGTGATAGAGATTCCATTTTCACTAGAAATTTTTGGACAAAATTCTTTGCTTGTCTTGGTACCCAGTTAGCTCATAGCTCATCTTATCATCCTCAATCTGATGGAAAAACTGAAATAGTAAACAAATTTTTGGAAGGATATCTTCGTTGCTTTGTATCTAAGAAATAGACACAATGGGTCAAATGGTTGCCTCTGGCTGAATGGTGGTATAACACTTCCTTCCATACAGCAACAAAAATGACCACATTTATGGCATTTTATGGATATCAACCACCATCCATTACATCATATTTAAAATAAAAATCTAAGGTTCAAGCAGTGGAACATGACATCGAGCATCAACAACAACTCCTCCAACTATTGTAATTGTATCCCTTATTAATATTGTTTTTCCCATTGTTAACACCCAGGTTGTTCTCTTTGACTCCCAAGAGAATACGGCCGGGGTAACCACTAACCAATCTTTGGGCTGCAGCTTCTAGCCCAGCTGCAGTCAGAGAGGGCTCTCTCTTATTAGGTTTA
>APFE031322803.1:0-11421 GCA_000404065.3 Pinus taeda | reverse complement strand
TCAATATGGAGTCTGTGCAAAGGGACAATGTTTTGTTTTCTTGTGGTTCACAAGTGATTTTAGATTCATATATATTCAATTTGGGTGATATTATTATATCCTGGTTTGAGAAGTACAAACTAGATTCAGGATGCTAAGTAATTAGATTGATTAGAGAGATTGCAAGAACTGCAATATTTTAGGCAAAAGGATTTATATAAGGAGTATATATAATTCTTATATATTTATGTATATATATTTGACAAGTACAATGCTATATATTCCATATGAGGAATACATATATATAGATATAAAATGTTTGTCATGTCACTTTTGTGAATTGAAATTAAAACTAATGGTTACAATAGTATACAAGAAGATTCGATATGTTGATTGGATTAGGTTGTTGAGATATTTTCTCCACAAAAAATCTCCTAGCTTAGAATCTATTGGATCTCATATGCACTATATTAGTGTGATGTATTCTAGTGTGAAACCTAATAGAAAAACAAATTTTGTGTGTGTGTGAGAAGTTATGATTTCTTTCTTGGTATCAAAGACATTTTGGGAATAACTTTTGTAACGAAGACAAGTGTGAAAATATTTTTGTTATGTAATTTATTTTGCCAAATTGGTAATTGTCTCTTTTGTTAATGAATATATACAAGTGTGAGGAGGCATTGTCGAGAACATTGTGAGGACTGTTAGCCTTGTTGGCAAATGGCCCAAAAATGAATCCAAAACACTCTCGAAGTCTTCAAAATTTGTTTAAGGATAATTCAAAGATCAAAACAATCACATGCCAAGAGCCCTCAGAATGGCGGAAAAGCACTATCGAGAGGCAGAAAACCAGAGAAAACAATGAAAAACCAAGTATCAGAGGCATAAAAATTGATACACACAACAACCGTCATATGTGGTTGATCAACGGTCTAGATCTGATCGGCGGGTCACAATCGGCGGATATCGGCTTGGACTGTATGGAACTTGCGACAAAGATCAGTGATGCAACGTGGACCGTCGATCAAGCATGCAGATCGATGACCCACATTGCATCACAGGATCACTATCAGAGATTAGTGAAGAGCGCTATCAATGGCTCGAGGCATGAGCGATATGCGATTACGATTAGATCGCATTGCTATATCGCATCGGAGAAACACCATGGAGTGGAGCCTTTACACATATATGTGTGCGACCCGATGAACCTGACCTGACGGTATTTTAAATATTATTTCGTAATATTTGAGGTCTGCAGAAAAGCCATTTTCAATGCATTTTCGCAGTTTTTTACGTATTTCTAAAATACAAAGGGGAAGAAAGGGAACAAGTCACCTGCAATTTGTGATAGCGATAAGTATGGACCTAATAGAGGAATGGACAGAGTTCAAGGACTTTTAAGTTTGAAATAAACAGAGCTTGGCAGGAGTCTATAGTGTTGCAACGTTTTTTGTATAAACTAGAAAACAATCATTGTTATTATTTAAAGGGATTACAAAGGCCCGAAGACCCATTCCATCACAAAACAGAGGCCAGGGATTAGTTGCCGAGAGACAAAGGCCGAAAAGTGAAAAAAAGGGCCACAACATAATGCAGCCCGAAATATAAACGATCATGGAGCATCAACAGTGCAACACAACCAAAACCAAAAAAAGCGATCCGGGGGCATCTCTGGCATGAACGAGCTCCCTGCCAGCGTAGCAAAGTACCATAATGAGGTTACTCTTTTGTTAGAGAATAAACCTCCAAGCCCATGCGTACCTAGTTAGGGCATTAAGTCATTAAAGACAAAGAGAATATATTAAGACTTATCGAGCCTCAGAAGGCTCGAGAACATTGTAAAAGGGCCTATAAATATGTGAAAATTCAGAGTAACAAGGGTTCAACTTCTGGAGACTATGGATACTTTGCTACTCAAGCTTCTCATCTTTATTCTAGCAATATAAGCTTATTTTGTTGTTATATGTTCAATTCCCATTTTCTCTTATGTTCTAAACTTGCACTTGAATAGGTTTTTCATGTTTCTTCTGTGTCTAATGCCAAATAACTGTCATCTTATCTCTGCATTGATAAATTAGATTTGCAAGCTTCATTTGCTTCCTGTAGCTGGCCATTCATATGTGTTTATATGTGCATCTATTGGTACAGTCGGTATTCTCCATCTATCCATTGAATCTACAAACTATTGAGCATTAGTGGTCTAAAGACTTGTAAAGTTGAGCGTGCTCATGCATGTCTGGAGTAAAAACAGAGCTAGAATGGTTATCTGACTTGATCCAGACCTTCATCCATTCCAATAGTTTCGAGAACAATATTGAAGATTATATGTTACGAGGCATCTCTGAGTTGCAACCTAGGAGAGTTTCCTGCAGTGATAACATAATTAGCATCGTTGCTGGGGAGAGGAAACTGAAGCTAAGATTCCCTGGGAGACGACACAGATCCAGTTTTGATGATAGACAAAGTCTGGGCACTTTGTCGATTGTAATCATCTATCTAGCAACTCTACTAGAGGACAAACCTCTTGGTGACTCCACTTCATAGTTTTGGCTCAGTTTGTGAGGCATACTCGGAGAAATCCTCAGAAGCCACAAGCTGACCGAGTATTTGATCCTAAGAAAATCATCAAAGAAAGAAAAGTATTCCAGAAAGGAGCATCATGTTCAAGTAAATCTAAACAATATTCTATATCTCTTCAAGAAAGTCCTGTAATAGAACAAATACATGTTGAGAGTATAGCATCTAATACTAGTAGTGAAGAGAAAATATGAGAGATTCATAAAGCTCCTTATTCTTTAGGTTCTCCTTTTGTTGTATGCCCAAAGGAAACCCTACCTTATACCCATCATACTCCCTTAGTCTGATCAGTCACTCCTCAGCCCTCTATCATTCAGACTTCCAGTATCCTTATAGCCACCACAGCTATGGCAGGACCACAAGAACCTACAAAAATGGAAAGAATCATAGCTGCTAGGTATGGAACTCTAGTAGTGCCCACTCCTTTGAATTCCATGCCTACTACAAAATAGCAGAAGTATAGGCCCAAGTTCACTGGGACTTAAGTTGTTATAGATGAGAATCATCTTGAATCATTCTATAGCTATGTTGATAACTTGGACATTAGTGAAGATGATGTGTGGATGAGAGTCTTTATCCAAAGCCTAGATGGAGAGGCTAGAAAATGGTTCAGAGAACTGACCCCAAGATCTATAGCAGATATTGAGGCTTTAGATGATGCATTCCTAAATCATTGGGGGTATAAGAAGGATATACTCTACTACCCCACCGAGTTTGGCAACATAAAGAGGGAAAATGGTAAGTTGCTTTCTTATTTTAATAAGAGGTTTAACCACATGTACAACAATATACCAGCTGAAGTAAAACCCACCACTACCTCTACTAAACTCACCTATGCCAGTGCTTTTGATTTGACTTCGGTCTACTATTGAGGGAGAGGCAATGTGCTACCTTGGCTAATATGCAAGATGCAGCCTTGGAAGTAGAATCAAACATCATGGCTACAGATAAGCTCAAGGGAAATGTTGATAGAAGAAGACAAAGGGGCAAGTCTTCATCATCTTTAAACCCTAAGATAGATAAAATGACTAAGATGATAGAGTCATTAGCCTCTGAAATCTCCAAGTTAAAGGTTGAGAAGCACCCTAGGAAAGGAAGAGTTCATAATACCTTTACTCCTACAAATCCAAATCCAAATCCATATAGAAGAGCTAATGAGCAGTTGCAGATTCTGCAAAGAAGCAAAGATGCGAATGAAGACAAAACGGTGAAGACCCCTTTCCAGAACGTAGTCGTGGATGAAGAGTAGTTTGATGAAGATGATGAGATCCATTGTATGGAAGACAAAGGCAGTGCCTCCTTTTTTACCTTAGCTTCCTAGGAAAAGTCATTATTCAATGACCAGATCAACCAAAAGTGGGATGGTGGAGCTGTTCTACAAAATGAAGATCAGCACAGATATAACTTGAGGTTGAATATGAATAATGCCAAGGAAACTCATGTTTAAAGAACTGTTGTCCCTGCCAACAAAAATGGATCTTGGTAGCCACTGATTATTTTACCAAATGGATCGATTTCATACCCACTAAGAATGCTAATCATCAAGTTGTCATAAATTTCTTGAATGAGAACATTTTCACTAGATTTGGGTGCCCAACCAAACTAGTCATTGATAATGCAACAACTTTCAAGGCAGAAGATTAGGTGGGCATGTGTGAATCCATGGGAATTCAATTGGTGCATTATACCTCATATTATCCTCAAGGTAATGGCCTGGAAGAATCATCTAACAAGAGTCTTGTAAGGATAGTCACAAAACAGTAGGAGAACAACAAAAAGAGATGGGATTCCAAGTTGAAGTTTGCACTGTGGGCTGGCAAAGTTACCAAGAAGAAGTCCATAGGAAATTCTTCATTCAAGCTGGTTTATGGCAATAATGTTGTTTTTCATATCTAGCTTATTCTCCCTGTGGCCAAATTCTTTCAAGAAAAATAGGATGAAATGAATGACATGGTAAGGAGAATGAATAACATGGTTGAATTACAATAGATTAGAGAGCATCTGGTTGAAAAGTCAAAATTTCATAGAAGAAAATCAAAGAAACCTTTGACAGGAAAACAGAAATGGATAATTTCCAAGTTGGTGACTGGTTTCTCAAATGGGATGTGATGAAGGAAAAGAAAGGTAATCATGGTAAGTTTGACTCCTTATGGACAAGTCCATTTGTCATCTCCCAAATTCAGTAGAACAATACCTTTATTCTACACAGTCTGGAAGGAGAAGATGTCTTTGGCGGCCTGGTCAATGGGCGATTCTTGAAACTTGATTTCATTTAAGGCTTTAAAGCCTTGATATTTGTAAATATGTTTTTCATTTTTTATTTTTCTATACAATATAGGATCCATGCCCAATGGAACACTAGGAGATAGATTTGATTTTGGTTTTATAATAAACGCATTGCTCTGTAGTTCTTGAAACCTCAGAGGGAGGCTTTCATCCCCAGAAGTAGCCAATGTTAGCCTTGTTGGCAAATGACCCAAAAATGAATCCAAAACACTCCAGAAGTCTTCAAAATTTTCTTAAGGATCACTCAAAGATCAAAATAATCACATGCCAAGAGTCCTCGGAATGGTAGAAAAGCACTGTCAGGAGGTAGAAAACCATAGGAAACAACGAAAAACCAAGTATTAGAGGCATAAACATTGATACACATAGAAACTGTTAGATTTGGCTGATCAATGGTCTAGATTTGATCGGCGGGTCACAATCGACGAAGTCAATTGGTGGATATCGACACATATTGTATGGAACTTGCGACAATGATCAATGATGCAACATGGACCGTCGATCAAGCACGTAGATCAACGATCCACATCGCATCACACAATCACTATCAGAGATTAATGAATAGCGCTATCAATGGCTTCAGGCATGATATGTGATTGTGATCAGATAATATCACTATATCGCATCAGAGCAACACCAGGGAGAGGGGCCTTTACACATATATGTGTGCTACACAATGAACCAGAGCTGACGGTATTCTAAATATTATTTCATAATATTTGAGGTCCCAGAAAAGCCATTTTCAATGCATTTTCGCAGTTTTTTATGTGTTTCTAGAATACAAAGGGGAAGCAAGGGAACGGGCCACTTGCGATAGCGATAAGGATGGACATGATATAGGAATAGATAGAGTCCAAGGAATTTTTAACTCTGAAATAAATAGATCTTAGTGGGAGTTTGCAGTGTTGTAGAATTTTTTGTATAAAACATAAAACAATCATTGTTAGGATTTAAAGGGATTACAAAGGCTCGTAGACCCATTCCATCATAGAACAGAGGCCAGGGAACAGTTTCCGGGAGACAGAGGCCAGAAAGGGAAAAAAAGGGCCATAGCACGACGCAGCCCGAAACAAAAGCGATCATGGAGCATCAACAATGCAACAGAGCCAAAACCAACAAAAGTGATCAAGGGGCATCTCTGGCATGAGCGAGCTCCCTGCCAGCACAACAAAGTACCAGAATGAGGTTACTCTGCTTTAGAGAAGAAACCTTCGAGCCCACGCATGCCTAGTCAGGGCATCAAGTTGTTAAAGACAGAGGGAATAGATTAAGACCTCGCGAACCTCAGAAAGCTCGAGAGCATTGTAAGAGCCTATAAATATGTGAAAATTCAGAGTAACAAGGGTTCAACTTCTGGAGACTATGGATACTTTTCTACTCAAGATTCTCATCTTCATTCTAGCAATATAATCTTCTTTTCTTGTTATATGTTCCATTTCCATTTTCTCTTATTTTCTAAGCTTGCACTTGAATAGGTTGTTCATGTTTCTTCTGTGTCTAATACCAGATAATTGTCATCTTATCTTTGAATTGATAAATTAGATTTGCAAGCTTCATTTACTTCCTGTAGCTGGCCATTCTTATGTGTTTATATATGCATCTGCTGGTACGGTCGGTATTCTCCATCTATCCATTGAATCTACAAACTATTAAACATTAGTGGTCTAAAGCCTTGTAAAGCTGAGGGTATTCATGCATGTCTACAATAAAAGAAAAGTTGAAATGGTTATCTAGCTTGATCCAAATCTTCATCCGTTCCAGTAGTTCTGAAAACAAGGACAATTCTTTATGCTCTATGCAAAATAATTGAAACTGTTGTCAAACAAAATTTTATACCCAAGGTTCTTGATTAATCTATACATTCATCTACTTCTATTTATTTTATGCATCACATTTCCTTTATGTTAATTTGCCAGTGCACTAAGTTACATCCCGAGGTTCCCCATTGATTTTTGTGTGAAATATCCTGATTAGAGATTTCTTCTACCTAATCAGTTCAACATAATTTTGATGGTCTGATTGTATACCTCAATTGCCTAACGATGTTGTGCTTTACCTATGAAATAGAGGCTAATATAACAAGACACAAACACATTCCTTGGAACTTTCATTACTATGGAATGCTTGGTTGGATTTTGGAATGGGAACATCCATTCCTATGAATTCCATCACTGACTTAACTCATGGTGTCTTTGTATTCTACCAATACAAAACCTATGAGTGGGAAAGTGATTGGTGAAGTTAGTGACATTGTACCACATCTTGACCTTCACGAGCATGGTCATGTAGTTGTTGTTTCCTGTGTCCACGGGATAATTTTCAAAGATGAATATGGTGTAGGAGGCATAAGGGACAACAAATGAATGCATCATCATAAACACATTAACAAAAAACGTAGATGGAAAATAAACTTGATTTACCCAATTTTTTTTGTAATGGAATTCAATATTTGAATATTATTTTTTTTGGTTCTTGAATCTAAACCTCTTCTTATTTGGAAACATAAACATATTTTGGTTAGGTTCCATGGATGATAACTGGATCAAAAAGGTCTGCATCGAAGGTTACCACTTTACATAATTGTGCATACATTCGATGCCACAATAGGTGTGTACCCTTGCAAGTAATTGTAGAGAAGTCAAATTGGAATTGAGTGAAAGCAAGGACTTTTTTTTCTTATATCCTCATTCTCAATGCTTCATCCAAATGTTAGAAATGATCCCACAATATCAATATGTAATATTTGTATGAATAACTTGATAATTGGAATCCATAATTCCCTCTTGTCCTGTGCACATTGCCCACACCATTTTGAGTTTTGGTGATTACTTTCGTTTCCTTGTAAGAAAATCATTCTTATTTTGTTTTTACTAGCTATTCCTCCAAAGAATCTATTAGTCATTCCTTAAAATATGTGAAGTCATGCTATGATTATTTTTATTTTTATGGGTTTCATATTTTCAATAATGAATGTATATATGGAGTGGAAGAAAACTATAATTGGTTTTATTATTTGTTAATTATTTTCCTATATTCGTTTGTCTCAAATAGAAAGATGCATAACCAATTAATGAACAGAGTGGCATAGTTCAAATTAGTAGTTCTTGATATTGTTCAGAACTGAGAGAATATATTGTTGATTTATTTATGTGAATCTATTAGAATATGATGAATCTTGTTGTTATTTGGTACTTCAATATCAACAATTACAAGTTATCTATGTATGAATTTGTGTAAGTGAAGAAAGTTTAGTTGTATTATTGACTACTGGATATGCTCATTACCTAAACTACCTACTTATATAACTGTCAAAAATGTAGTTCATTTGTATTTTCATACATGGAAGTAAGTTCATAGAGAAATTTATTATCGATATTTTCCTTGAGTCAAGGAGATTCAATTCTACAAGTACATCATTACTGGTTAGAGGAAGTTATATTTTAAATGGAGGTCTAGTGGTACATTAAAGTTTTCATGGTCAAAAACATTATGACCTATTCTCCTGTCTACAAAATTTAGTCCATAAGGTCCATCATGAAATGTCTTGAGAATATAATGAATTTCATCATCACACACGATCTAATTTGTTAATCAAAACTAGTGTGGAAGAGATAGCCATTCCAATAAGAAGAGGCTTATTGGTATAAAATTAAAAAATAATAATATTTATGACAAATTGTATTTTTTATATATTTGAAAAAAATATTTTATTTATTTTCACAAATTGAAAAATAAAAAAGTAATTTAAAAAAAAACATAAAAAACAAATACTGAAATATTATTATAAATAAAATTTATATATATATTTACAAATATATATTTAAATAAATAAAAATTATATTGATTATATTTATATGATAAATAAATAAATAAATAAATATAATATTGATTTCAGTTCAGCATTTATGTATATTATTACATTCTATTATTCGAGGTACATTTTATTATTACTCAAGCTTTGTTCTGCTGCACTCTCTCACTCCTTCAAAACACTCATTTCTAACATGTTCAGCATCTCGCGAAGCATTTCGTTTCTGTATCCCTCTGACCAAATGAGATCAGACTACGGCCCGAATTACAAATGAAGTACAGGATTAAATATTTTCTTAGTTTTTATTAGTTTAAGTTAAGTTTTGTTTAACTCCATCTATTTTAATATATAGAGATCAAAGTTTACTTTGTTTGAGTCCATCTGTTTTAGTATATCGAGATTCCCACTAAATTATTATTATGTTTTTTTGAGTTTCGTTTTGTTTAACCCGGTCTATTTATGATCGATGCTATCGTAGTTTTGTTTTTTCCATTAAATTAATATGTTTATGATCGATGCTATCGTTAACGGGAAAAAAATCTTGAATTCTTTTATGGTCTTTTTTATATATAAAAAAATACATGTCATGATATATATTTTTCATTATTTATATATATTATATATTTGTATTTTTTATAATCATATATTTGTTTATTTGTTTTCATTATAAAACTACATTCAGTTGTATTTATGATAAAATATATATTTTTGGTGTAAGGTTATATGAATTTGTTATTTAATTATGTTGGCTATAATTTTTATGTTTTCTTCTTTTTAAATATGGAAATGTATTTTTATTTAACATGCATTTAAATATTGCAGGGTTATTATTACTTTATCAAAAATACTAATGTTACAATGTATTTTTTTTTTTAAATTGCTAGAAGTTATGCTTTTATTTTTAGGTTTTAAAATTGCACTCTAAATGACATAATGGGTTGTGATTCATTTATTAATATAATAAGAACGATTTCATGTTTATAATGTATATAAAATTGTATATTGTCACCATATATTTTGGATGAAATAATTAGTTTGAGTTAATGCTAAGTAATTTGAAGTGAAGTTTGTATTTTTTATAAAATTGTTAGAATGCATGTTTCTATATTTAATTTGTTAAATTCCACTTTAAACGACACATGATTCTTCTATTAATATTGTATAATCTTCATGTTTATGATGTATATAAAAATGTATATTGTCACCATATATTTTTTTTGAAAGAATTAGATTCACTTAATGCTATGTAATGTTAAGTGAAGTCAAGTTTCAAAATTAGATTTAAGATTTAAGTTTTAGGTTTAGGGGGAAGAGAGTGAGGGAGTGATGGTGACATAGAGAAAGAGAGAGAGGGGTGAATGGGTAAGAGATGATTGAGAGAGAGTCTAAGAGACTGAAATATATTTAAGAGAGAGAGAGAGACGGGGGAGGGGAACGTGGAGAGAGAATGAGAGAGAATAAGAGAGAGAGGGATTAAGATAGAAAGAGTAAGAAAGGGAGAGAGGGAAGGAGTGAAAGAGACATAGAGAAAGGAAGAGAGAGAGGGAGAGCAGGGGTGGATATCGAGAGAGAGATAGGGAGAGAGAGGGACATGGAGAATCAGAGGGAGGAAGAGTGAGAGGCGGAGGGAGAGGACATGAGAGATAGGGAGAGCGAACGAGGAGGAGGGAGACAGAGAGGGAAATGAGAGAGGGAAAGAAAAATTGAAAGTGGAAGAGGGGAGAGAGAGAGTGAGAGTGAGAGGAGTAGCGAGAGAGGGGAATAAATTTAAAGAGAGAGAGAGATTGAGAAGGTTATAATGTTAGAGAGATTATGTCAGATAGTCATTTTGAGAGTGAGAAAGAAAAATATTGGGAGACAGTGAGAGAGGGAGATATCAAGAGAGAGCGAGAGAAAGTGAGAGAAAGAAATTGAGATATAGATGAAGAGAGGGAGGGAAACGGAGAGGAGGAGAGAGGGGGGAAGGGAAGAGGAAGTAGAAAGGGAGTGAGCAAAAGAGAGAGAGAGAGAAAGAGAGAGAGGGAGAGGGGGAAGAAAGGGAGTAAGACAAAGAATGAGAGGGTGAGAGAGAGAGAGAGAGAGAGAAAGAGAGAGAGAGAGAGAGAGAGAGAGAGTGAGAATGATACAATATCATAGAGAGAGTGCGAGAGACACACAGTAAGATTCATAGAGAAAAAGATTAAGAGACATTGTGAGAGAGAGGGATAGCATGAGTGAGATAGAGAAAGAGTTATATAGAGTGAAAGAGAGTTCGTTGTTGAAATTTAACATTGGTTTTTGAATTTGTTTTTTTGTGATTTATTTCCACCTTAAATTTATAGATAACACAAGGTAATTTATTGTGGAGGTGAACCAACAGAGATCTATCTTTACTTTAGATCTATCAAGAACTAAGAGAGATCAAATATTTCAACATGAAAACCTCTTTTTTTGGCGCAAAACTCAAAGAAAGGTTTGCAACATGAAAGACCTTATCACTCTATCTACTTAATAGGTTTGAATTTAAGATGGATCTAGGATATTTTTTATAGAAGATGCATTATAAGGAAAGTATGGATGTTTATGAAGAATGAATTGATGTCTCCTAACATTTAAAATTAATTTATATATCTATGATAATGTTAAAAGTGTTGAATATAATTGTAAATCACATAATCACATATAAATAATATCAATAATCCTGATACATAGAATGTAATGGTCCTCATATTTTCTTTGTCCCCGACATTAAGTGGTGAAAAAAATGCAAAGACTAATACAAAATTTTA
>APFE031322800.1:0-22440 GCA_000404065.3 Pinus taeda | reverse complement strand
TTAGATTAATAAACCCAAGGGATTGATATTATAAACTTAAGGGAAAAATATTAAACCCAAGGTATTAATATCATAAAGCCAAGGTACATAAACCCTAAGATAAATATTATAAACTCTAAAATAAAAATGGTTGACAATGGTTCATTTTTGTATTGTAGCAATCCTTGTTACAATGTGACATTCAACCATGGTTGACCATGATTTATTTTCATATCAAGACAATCTTTGTCACAATATGATGTTGGACCATAGTTGACCATGTTTGTTTTTCATATTGAGACAATCATTGTCACAATGTGACATTGGACCATGGTTGACCATGGTTTTCCATGAGTGATTTTCATATCAAGACAATATTTGTCTCAATATGACGTTGGGCCATGCTTGACAATGCTTGATTTTCATATTGAAACAATATATGTCACAATGCGATGTTGGATAATGGTTGACCATCATTGACCATGGTCAACCATGGCTGACCACTATTTACTATGGTTGACTATGATTGACCATGGTTGGTCATGAACTATATTATAAACCCAAGGGATTAACCCAAGGGAATAATATAAACCCAAGGTATATAAACCCTAAGACAACAATTATAAACCATTAAAGAAACATGGTTTACCATGGTTGACCATGGTTGATTTCCATATTAATACAATCTTTGTCACAATATGATGTTGGACCATGGTTGAACCCTTAGATTAATAAACCCAAGGGATTGATATTATAAACCCAAGGGAAAAATGTTAAACCCAAGGCATTAATATTATAAATCGAAGGCATATAAACCCTAAAAAACACATGGTTGACCATGGTTGATAATAGTTGATTTTCATATTGAGACAATCCTTGTCACAATGTGACATTCGACCATGGTTGACCATTTACCATGCAATATTTTTTTTAACCGTCAACACTTAGAGTTAAATCTTTGATAATAAGATTAGGTAATATTGGAGCTTCAAGCAATAATTGAGAGAATTCTTTGCAATATTATGATCGGTATTTTTATCAACAAATTTTACTGGTCATCATTATCCATATTCTTAACATTAGGGATTTCCACTCTATTCAAACAACACTCCTTTTAATTTTTTGCAATCGACTTTTGAAATGAGAAATAGAAATATCGCAGGTGATTTTTATCATTCGTCGAACACTTTGAATACTAGGTCTGTGAAGTCATAGACTTTATCATTGAAATCTTTCGGCAATGTCTCTTTGGTTTTCACTATCCCTAAGGCTGATAATGGTGCCTTTCCATCATTTTTTTCGCTAGGTAGGATGTACTTCTCAAGAAACTTCTCGACATGGATATATACATTCACCAACGATTTACAAATAGCAAGCTTTCAAAGAATGAGTCAATTCACATCAAAGGAACACCATACAACATACCTACACCGCTCATGGCATGATCTTCAAGAAAAGAATGTTGCAACAAGCTTTCAAAAGAAGTTATAGCAATAATACTTGAATGCGAATTCACCAACTCAATGCAAAAAATAACCTATACAACTAGTGTTCAATACACACGGGCTTCCCAACTTCAAACGATAGTCAAAGCAAGGTAAATTGAGATGAAAACACTCCAAACTTAAGCATAGTATTTAATACAATGCACTCACTCAATGCAAAGATACAATATTAACTAACCCACAAAGGTTGAATGATATATCTCACAATGCACAGACTGAGTGTTACATTGAACCATTCGTCGACTGCTCATGGACTGGGCTTGATGTTTGTCATTTCAGTTCTCTTTCTCACTCCTCTAGTGTGGAGTCCTTCAAACATTGTTTTCCAACGTATATATTAGGGGAAATGGTAGCACTAGCTCAATGGAGATTGAAAAATTATTGGATAAATTCAACCACCAGAAATGATGTCTCTTGTATAAGTATTCAAGTTGCCAGTGTCAACATAAATTGCTAATAACTAGGGGTGAGTAAACGGTCAATGAGAGTGCAGCAAGGGAGTGGGAAGTGACCATAAGAAAAAATATAAGACATTTTCGAAGAGAGTTCCAAGTAGAAATAATATTCAAACCCTGTTTGAAGAGAGTTCCAACTGCGAATGTAGGGACTAAACATTCTAAGATGGGGTCAAATGTTGTTGGTGATAGTCGAGTTGCAGTTATTGTGAAGTACAATCTTTCTCCTAGACAATGATAGAAATCATGTGAAGATTCCAATGTGAAAATTTGTGTAGCAACCAAAAAAATGTTCTAATATTACATATTCGAGAGACATTGCTACTGAGTGAATGCAAGACTAGAGGACTACAGACCTGACAAAAAAAGGAGAGGAAGGATTGAAATATTTCTAAGAGTGGTGTAGTGGGAATGGATGGACCCTCTACAAACTCTCTCAGTGTAATCCTAGCAAACGTTCCAATTTTTCCAAAAAAAGTAATGTTGGGAATGATAGGAACATTCAGACCACCATTTTTACAGAAACACACAATGTAATGGTCAAGTAACATAAAACAATGTCTTATTTATTCTCAAGGACAGAATTGGGTGGAAGAAGACATGCGAGAGGTGACATGCACACAGACCACAAAACTAGTGATTCAGGTATGAGCAAGGGAGGGTTACGCCAGATTTCAAGGGAAAAGAATGCTTCCTTTGCATCAAGATACCACAAAATGGTTAACAATTCCAACACACACTGAACGCACTGTTGAAGAATTAAATTCATCCATTCTTCGAACAGTCTTCAAGGCTCAATACATAAAACTTAACACTCCAATTTTCGCAAATGTATAGAGGACATAGTTATTATGAAAAATTTGGAAAAGGATGCAACTAGAATTTAGCTGATAGGATAATTATGAAATGCAAGACTGATAGTAAAACTGGCCACAAAACTAGTGGCTCAACTTTGGGAAAGGTAGGAGATCACTCGCTCTGATACCATGATAAACATACATGTATAAGACAAAATATGAAAGATCAAACATGAAATTGCATTTATTATTCACATTTATGTACATTTATAATACATTGATATGACTCTTGGATTCATCTTCCAAGGTCTCTTGGACTTCCTTTGAGTGTTTTCCTTCCACATCATAACCCTTAGTGAATTAGGTGTCCAACATAAAAAATAAGGCAAACTCATCTTACAACTAAACGAATGATTCAGTTTAATTTTACAACTAATTTGAATATACTCCAATATGATAAACTCTAATAAATAAAATTAGGTTCCCAAGTGTAATTGTTTTATTTATGAGTGTTTTGTATGACTATGTAAAATTTATGTTTTTCTCATAGTGAAATGTTACTTTCCCTAAAGATTATAATGCATACCTTGATATAGTGGTTTGGTATCTAAATGATGAAATTTCCTTAAAGAATTTCTCCATTTGTGGAGAACAATTTGTTTTTGTTTATCACATATATATTTTTAATTTTCAATGTTAAATTTATATTAAAAAAAAGTTGCATATCCCTAAAAATAGGATCCCAAATGTTGGTACTATAGAAATAGAAAGAAATCTTCTATTCTTGATCAATTCGAACTAAATACAAGAGACAAATTTTTCTACAATATGCAGAATAGAAAATCAAAATATAGAAACACATGCAAACATCAAAACACAATGAACACAACGATTTTACAGGGGAAGCAAACTAGGAAATAAACCTTTGTTGCTTTCAATTAATCACATGAGAATTAGAAACTATTATAATGTCAGATTCAAGCTCTAAAGCACACCCAACACTATAAAATTGTTCTCCTATTGAATGAATATCTCTAGCCAACACTTAGCCTATTCAAGCCCCTCCGCTTCCTCCTATTTTCTTGCACAATTCTGGAGAAATTGAGCTCGTAAAGAATAAGTGTAAGAATCCTAGTGAAAACTCCATGTAATTAAAGTTAATAAAGAAAAAATAATAACCACCATTGATGGGAGACTTATTCCAAGCTAACTGTTGGGCAAGACATCCTAATGTGTGTGTTGATTTGCTTTATTATGGCTAAGGAAATTAGAAAAGGTAGTGGCTAAGGCATTTGGAAAGGTAAAGTGGCATTAATTGGAATTTTATTCATGAAAACAATAAAAATTAGGAGAAAAGGGAAGTGAAATGTCACAGGGTGCATGTGAGGAGGAAAATGCAGAAAATTAATGGAAAAATAAGAAAATAGAGGCCTAAGTGATAATTAGGATTCTAAGGATCAGTTGGTACCTTTTGTCAGTTCAGTTTTGGAGCTCTCTCATTATTCTCTCTCTATCTCTCACTCTTGGACACTTAGAGTTTTCTTGGAGGACTTTGGCATTGGATCAAGAAAGGAAAATAGGGAAAGAGGAAGGAAGGAGCAAGCAAGGAAGGGCAGGATCAGGCAACTACAGTTGGATTCTTTGCAAGTATCAATTTGCATGTGTTTTCTCTTTTGTATATTTGGAATGCATGGTGTGCATGTGGTTCTTTGCTGTCATGGCATGGGTTTTTCTAGGTGTGATAGTGTTTTCAGCCTAGCCTTTCCATTTCTAGATAACCATGGTGTGATGGGATTCTCATTTTTTGGTTGAGCTAGATTGTTAGATGGATTGGAAGATGAGTGAGGTGGATTTACGAAAGAAATAACACATGGCCTAGTGACCTCTAAACCAGGCTGTAGATTGCAAAAATTCCAATGACCTAGTGACCCCTGAACCACACTGTGGGTTGCGGTAAAGTAAGGTATTGTGTGCCTCGGCGAGCCTATGAATCCTCAAATAGTTAATGGTGAGATATACTGTAAATCCTAGAGGGTGGAGTGTCAGTTTAGGGCCTAGTGATCCTGTGTGGATTATGGTAAATCCCGAGAGACTAGGAGACAGGAAAATTCCTCACGATGTAGGTGGAGAAATTTGGTGGCATCCATGCTTGTTTTGGCATAGTGATATGGTGGAGATCATGGTAAAGCCTGTTATTACATGTTTATTGTTTTGGATTAGTGATTCGGCGGGGATTGCAATGAAGCCTGGTTTTTATTGATGAGGGTGAGGTGGTGTAGCCTCGGGATGTCCTGGCTGGTTATATTGGTTTGGGTTCCACATTCATGCTTGGAATATGGCACGAGGGTGATTGGCTAAAGAGGTATTCGGCTCAGCCAATCTATGGTTGGGTGAAATGTGGTAATCCCATCTCGGGTTGGATTTTGCATTCATTAATAAGAGGTTCTCTCCTGTGTATCTTATGTGTAATTATATAGGTTTATACGTATGGCTGATGTACCTTTGATATTTATGTTGTTATTATTCTAGTTAAAATCATGTACTATGACAGTGATGATGTATGGCTCTCATCATGTTTTGATTTATAAATGAATGAACAATATATCTATAAACTAATAAATAATAATGCAGCTAATGATATAAGGGAACAATGCTTCTTAGAAATTCTTAGATAAGTATGAGACCCATATGCTCAGATCCATTTTTTTCCCTTGGAAAAATCATAATTTTATTCATGAGACAAAATTACATGTTATAGATGCTAAATAACATATGCATATGATCTGTTCTTCTTTTCACATGATACAAAAAAATAAATAAAATAAAATAAATAAAAATAAAAATTACAGCTAGCATATTCTTTTATACCTTTCTTCTTTTCCACTTTTTTCCAACCTCTAGTGTTGGGAGTGGATTTTACAATAGCAAGCTGATTTTCACTTGTATTTATGTGGTATTCTATGTCTGAGTCAGAGCCTTCTGATCCATGAGCTCGTTTGTTGCCACTTACTTCCTTTTGGGTCTCTTGTTACTGCGGGAAGTTGCAAAGATTGGTGGGGTGTTTCTCTTCCTTTTGTGTGTTGTTCTAGCCCTTTTGAGCATCTGATCTGCTTTGTTTTCTATTGTTTCTACTATTTCTACTTCTTCTTCCAGGGGGTTTGTATAATGCCAACCTTTTGGCTTTTTCTACTGCTTCTTATTCCATTTGGGGTCTTTTTTGGCCAGTGAACAGGCACTATAGAGATGGCCTGTTTGTAAACATCGATGGCATAAAAATGTTGTACTTTCATAGTCTAATGGTTGAGTCCACTGTGAACTATTACAATTCAATGTAATATTGTCTGGTAGTCCTTGGCTGAGATCTACTTTAACACATATCCTGGAAAAAGTAAATATTCCCTTTGCAAGTCTGTCCCCGTCAATCTTTAGAAACTTTCCCAAGGAGTTCCCAATGGAAATTAAGACATTATGATGCCAAAAGTGTAATGGTAGGTTATGCAACCTAACCCATACTGGCATTTTTGATACCACCATAGTGTTGGCATCAAACTTTGGGAACCAAGTGGTCATGAAGATTCCAACATTTTCCTAGAACCATGGTCCCTTATTAAGGATATGTTCTCGTTCTTGTGTTGTGTTGAACTTGACTATGAAAAACCCCTTTAGGCATAGATATATTTCACAATTTGGTGACCATGCAGCATATATCCAATGTTGCAAAACATTAGATTTTGCCCAAAAGCCATTAAATCTACATATAACTACATTGTTATAAAGTTATGAATATAAGCCATTTACCTCAGGCATTGATATTATGATAATGTTTCTTAGGTTTTTATTCCATGATGTAGGACCTGGTAGATCGACCAATGCTTTTGGTTTGGTTTGTGCTCTTTCCTTTCCTTTGACTGTGTATTTAAAAGAGCCTGTGTTTCTTGTGTTGGTTCTAGAGCATCTAGCCCGCAGATGCAAATTGACTATGATAGTCGAATCTTTGACGATGCAATAATCTCGAAGTGTGTGATTATCCTGCAGGCTATGTCCTAGATAAATCATATTTTGGTTGCTTGCTGGTATACCGAGGTGAATTTGTATTTCATGCCTTAAGTCTTGTATCCTCATCCCCTACTGGAGCCTCTAGCAGAGAAGACCACCTTCTAGCATTTTGATGAATATTTGTATTGCATCTTCCTAAGTAGTGTGTGGATCTGGCTAAGAAAATGCTCGATCTGTTTCCCATATGTCTGGATCTATTGGATCTGGGCATATTAGTGCTTTGTCGGGTCCTTGCTTCACCAGATCTGGACCCTGGAAGCATTACAATGGATCATATGCCAAATTTTTCCATTTCTTGTGTCCATCTAGGTTCCAGCTCTATATCGTGCACCGATATGCTATGCTCATAGGATCGAGCCCAATAGTTTGGGAAGTAGTCTTCTGCTTAGGCAAGTCTATTGCATCACTCTTAGATAAGGCTGATGAAGGAGGATCGTATGAGAGGACGATAGTTATGAGACTAACTCCAACTAATTTATGTGCCCCGTATGCTTTTAGCCACAATAGCTATGTGGTATTGGTTGCTGAACCCTTGACCTTGTATTTCATGGTGTTGGGGAGGACCACACTATCCGTCATCCCTATAGCACCCTTGAGCATCTTTATTTGCACCCTAGTCTCCTTGCACATTTTCTTCCCAAGCTCTCCTTTCCACCCATTAATGCTCCCTCCCTTTTGCACCTGAACAATCAGCCTGAACACCATCTCCCCTAGCCATCTGGGCCATTTCTTGTCGACCGGAGCAACGCCGAGCTTGACCTTGCGGCCTCACTTTTGGCCCACTAAAGTGTTGCTGCTCGAATTATTGGGGTTGGATCTGAACTGCCTCCCTCCTCCCAAGTGTTGTTTGGAGCTGATCTCATCCTTGTGCGTAACAAATGTGCCTTTTGCTATTTTGTTCGAGAATCTCGGAGAAACCTCGAGCAGTTGTGTCCAGAGCCTACATTCATCATCTTGTTTGCTCGATAAGAGCGTATCAATCGCAAGGCAAGATCCAACTCCTCTAAGAGTCACAATCGCAGAGCCAATGATGAAACTAATAAAGAGAAAGTAAACCCTAACTCGCCTCGCCGACTCCATCCTTTCGCTCAAGAGCCAATACAAATTTAATTTCTATGCTTAGATATATTATTTAAACCTATAGATTACATATTTGTTACACGTTTGACAAAATTCCTGTCATGGCTATTAGGGGTCTAGTCTAGACCTTATCAATGTTTTTGCAAATGTATCATTGTTCTATTTTGTAAATTCATTTATGAACCTATCATTAAGTTTTGGGTAGTTACCTAGGCTTTGGGCTTGAAAAATTGGCACAAACCTCAGAGTCGCAGGCATAAGTCTGAGGATAAAAGTTGCTAGACGCATGTATACCCATGATGTGGGAGCATTTGGAGCCTCTCAAATGCACCCTTTTCCATATCAGGGGAGTGTCTAGGGGTTTAATGGTCCAAAAACTCAGTGGGACCAAGGGGCTAATTAACTTAGTGGTTGGGATGGCTTCTAGGAGTTCTGTTGCTGATGTGGAAGGTCTATACGGTGTGTTTCTGTCGATTCCACTTCGTTAAGGTGTCTTAGGAGGTTGAATGACCCATTATAGTGGCCTCTCATTGCGTATTTACCCTAGTTGGCAGGTTACTTGGGTAGATGTGGGATGAGGGTGTTATAGTAGTGGAATTCCCTATTTCCTTGCAAAAATCCAAGGGAATCAATCACCTAATTAATTTTCAAGCCTGTACATTCAACTGGTATACATTTGATAATTCCAATGTGCCTTTTCCTCCACTCCAACTAAGCAATTCGAATTACATGCATGTATGGGCTATTTTTGGTTGATTGACTAGTTAACTAAGGGATCACTGAGTTCAAAATAGTCTTAACTACTCAATTGACCTTCAACTGACTCTACTAAGGACTAGAGCTCAATTAACTGAGTTGAACTGAACATAATTGAACTAGATTGCTAAATTTTAGCCTTCACTACATGCACAACTCTACTCCAATCCTACAAACTCGATTTTGTTGAGATAACTAGGAAACCAAGCCATGTTACTCCAACTAACTACAATCCAAGTCATCCTGCTGATGCGGAAAATCAAGTTTCTCCCTTTAACTAAGCCACAAGTCAAATGGAACCTTTTCTTGCTAGAATTCTAACATGTTTCCCTAAGGGTGTTAATATACATACATGCATATCCATATCCATATAAATATATATATCATAGATCTTGACTTGCATTCATGCACCACATATTTGTACCAAAAAATGGGACAATGCAATAAAAGTTTATAGCATGGATGTAAAATTTCCATGCTATTATACACGACAAAATATATAAAATATATATAAATTAAATATGATATATATACATCTATATATATTTTATATTTATATATATTATTTTATATATATATATATTATTATATATAGTATATATTTTATTATTAGATGGTGTTATTTTATAACTACATAGTTGAATTTATTTATTAATGATGACTTGTGTAGCCTATTTAAAATTAACCATCTAATAATTATTGATAATTAAATTAAAATTCTGGAATCCCTTTTACAAAATAGATACACTGATAAATGTAACAAAGACGTTTATTGGTTGAATTTTAATTATATAATTACATTGATATGTGTATATATTTTGGAATAGGGCTTCCAAAAGTTTAATTTAATTATCAATAATAATTAGGTGGTGGTAGAGATTTAACCTTAATGAAATATTCTAGAATATTGTATTATTAATAGTAGTCACATATCAAAAGTTGAGATTTATCTTGGAAGTAGTCATGTCATTTTTCTCCATTTTGATTAAAATGTCACATAAACATGTATCTTATGAACATGAGTTATGGTTTTTTCAGGATGTGCCATTTACAAACCATGATATTGTCTAATAACAAAAACTGTTTACAAACTAAAACACCTCATATTAAAACGAGAAAAAAACAATGTTTAAATTTTAGTACATATATTTTTAAATATATATAATTAAATTATATAATATTTTTTTATAATTAATAATAAGAGGATAAAATTATCATTTAATTTTTATTTTTTATTTTACAACATGATTAAAAACCTACTCACATTTATCATTCATTTATTTTAACTATATGATTGCTCAATTCAATTCGTATTAATTAATTATAATCCAAGAAAATTTCTATGATATGGAGAAAACATATAAACGAATATACACTTTATCATCACTTTGAAGCCACAGAGGTAGTGAATGGCTAATGAGTGCCACCTAATTAAAGAGTGTAGAAAACCAACAACTTCCCATATTTTGACGGATATGTTTTTTTTCTAATTTAAATATCATTTAGTTTTTATAGAATTTACCTCCCTATCAAATATTAGTATAATTATTTTTGTTAATGTGTTTGATATACCATTTTCATAGGTTGATTAGTTTATAGATGGATAGGTTGATTAGTATATAAAAAAATGGAAGATATGTTTCATTATCGTATTTTAACTATACAATAGTAATAATAATCATATAATTTTAAAGTTATGATTAAGCAAGACATTAAATTGGTGTATGAGACCCCTTTGTTTATAGGACAAGAGACTTACATCAGTGGAGTGATTTGACTGCTAAAGTCTACTAAGGGATACACTCCTACAGTTGTGACATCTTAAGAGGAAACACATGTTGCTAAAGTCTACTAAGGGATACACTCATATAGCTGTGACATCTTAAGAGGAAACACATGTTCTTAACGATTACGAAACTCATGCTCTTAAACATTAGTAAATGTGGTTGTGCTAGTTATAGTCAATGTGTTTGGGGTGGATTTGCTGTCCATGGTTGACTAATCCCTTAAATCTAGCACATGTGATGTCTTTCTCAAGAGATGGGGAAAAATATTTTAGTCTCACCAATTATAGTTGAGAAAGGTTGATGGGATTGATCAAGATTGGCAAGGTTGATTATGGTCAAGATTATATTAATGTTAATTCTAATATTAACCATATATAACAATAGAGATTCCAGTTGACTATCTTCAAATAAACTAAGTATGGTTAGCTATCATGAATAAATAGAACATAGAATGTTTTAAACTGGTTAACAAAAAAAATAGGCTTAACTATAATTGGCCATAACTGAAATAAAGATAATATAATTTTTTATTATATATTTTTAAGATATTAAACTATCATCTAGTTTTTATACCATTCAACATATAATATTTGAATATGCAATTCATGTTTTAGTTGTGGTTTAACCTCATTTATTATCTTTAGAAATACATGGTTGGATAGGTCAATATGGTGTCGTATTATGTGTTTAATTTGATTATTATTATTTTTAATATTTTAATAATTAATAAATTCAAAATTCAAAATTTAAATATTAAATAAATATTTTTTATATAATTTAATTTATAATAAATAATGATGATTAATATTATTATAATATTTATTGGGTGTAAAATAAATGTGATAGGGTGTTTTTATTAAGGAATTGAGGTGTAAAAGTTATGATTTTGAAAAAAACTAAATAAAAATTTGATCATGTTAAAGGCTAGTGTGACCTATTTTTACTACTATCCCCAATGATTTCGAAAACTAAATAAATTACAACTACTTATATTATATATTAGCTATATTAACGATACGAAAATCCAAATAACCAAAAAAATTGATTATAACATGTTATAAAAATCCAGATAACTAAACAAAAAAAACAAAAATAAAATGATTATAACATGTTAAGATAAATAATTACATTTTATATGAAAACTTTATACATAGATAAACTTTCGACTCGTGTCATAGATTAAATTTAACTCAATATGCATGAGGCCTAAAAGTTATACATATCATGGCTAATAAAAGTTATACATGTTATGATGAAAGACCAAGTTTTATGGTGTATTTTTATAAATAAATATACATGACAATTGCATGTAATAATATTAATAAAATAATTTTTTAGATAGGTGAATAATGTGTTTTAAATATGTAATAACATACTTAATGTTATTAATGAAATCGGTATATCAAAATGAAATGGAAGTTTAATTATACATTAAATAATTTTTTCGCATTTAAAATTATATATTATTAATTGATCCTAATTAATCCTGAAATAAAATTAAATAGATTTAATATTTCAAAAATATTATTTATTTAATATTAAATTAATGAATAATATCATAAAATATTTAAATATTTAATTTATTTATATTTATATAATTCAAAAGTTAATCAATTTGGTTACTAAAGAGATTGTTATATTTGGTATAGAGTTGTTTGTGTAGGCAGGTGGTTAGAATTTGGTCAAAAAAATTCGAGAAATTTTTGTAGAAACAGTGTTTGAATCATATTTTTGATGGTGAAAATAGATTCAGCACCATCAAAAACTTTTAAGACACTTAAAATCTTAAACTTTAACTACTATAACTTAAATTTACAAAAATACCTACTAAATTTTCTCAAAATATTACCAAAATTTCCATAACTATCCGTAAAAAAACAGTCTAGTTAGACCATGGCTATTTGGTATGGGTATGGGAGAGGGATAAATGAGTCTCGTTAGACCCATGGCTATTCGGTATGGGTATGGGAGATGGATAAATGAATGAGAGTCTAATAGTATGATATTATGTAGGAGATAGTTGTAGTAATTGCATCAAATACAACACATGATTACTTGGGGCAATAGGCAGAGAGTTCACTGTGGCAAAAGTTCCTCATGAGTGGAATCAACGTGCCATACGATAGTTCATGATGGGGCAGAGTACGAGTCATTTTCTTTACAGCAAAACGCCTCTTGCATGTTGCTGATGTCATCCATGTGTAACTATCCTTTGTTTGTATACGACGTAAAATGTCAATGTTAAAGGCACTAGGAGTGATTGACAACGGAGTCAGACCCACGTGGCAATGTTTTGAAAATCTTGGCATACAATCTCTTTCAAAATGCAGTCAAAGTCAAAACGATTATGTTCCGGTGGTCTGATGTGATGGTTTATTAGAATTAGTAAATGTCATTCAGTAAAGCATGAAAGCCACTCTTATAAGGGAATCCGAATGCGAAAATGGGGGAGTTGGGTGTCTGAAATCCGCATGCCCAAAACCAGAGAGAAAATATGGCTGGGGTCATACAAAACCGCCGAGCAGGCCGCCCGTGTTTATGACGCCGCAGTTTATTGTCTGAAAGGGCCCAATGCCAAATTCAACTTCCCCAATTCCGTGCCCGCCATTCCATCCGCATCTTCACTTCCCCGTCAGCAAATTCAGATTGTGGCCGCCAAATATGCCTTGGACGAAATACCTTCAACCTCATCCTCTCTGCAGAATATCACAAATGTTAAGAACATGGTGAGTGAGGAGAATGGCGGCCTGAATTTGGAGAAAATCCCGTCGATTGAGAAGGCGTCACTGTGGGAGTTCATGCCGACGTGGGAGGAGGAACAACCAGACGAATACATCTTCTTTGGAACTTTTGAGACATTTGAATCATTTACAGGGAAAAGGAGGAAAGGAAGACTGCGTGATGCGTTTTTCGTTTGTCACGTTGTCCGACCGGCAACGGGCTTCGACCAGATTGTCAAAATATTTTCCTCAGTTTTCACCATATATATGGTTGACATGTTTTATAATAGTAAGTTTAAGTGAGGTAATGTGTAAAATTTTAATGTTTTCAAATTTTAAAAAGTTTGGACTTTCAATTTTATTTTAAATAATTAAAAAGGTGAGATTTATTCGAAATTAAATTATATTAATTTTATAAGTAAATCTAAATTTCAAATTTTTTTAAACTAGATTAATTAAAACAAAATTTATAGGATGAGTGGGTTTGATGGTTAAGAGCATGTGTTTTCTCCTAAGAGAGCACAAGTTCAAAACCAAAGGGGTAGAGTGTAGACTTCGCAGTGATGAGTGACCATAAAATTGGATAATAATATATATCATTAAATTAAAAAAGATATTAATTATAGACTATAGTACAATTTCATCATGCTCTTGTTCTCAAATGTACACCTACCCTTAAAATTACATAATAATATATATCATTAAATTAAAATAACATAGTAATTATACTACACTTTCATCATGCTCTTGTTCTCAAATGTACACCTACAAACTACTAATTTTTATATTATACAACAAAAAATAATCTAATCATGTCCTTGTTTTTTAAAATATATCTACAAACTAGCACAACCACATTACTGTTTTTAATATAGTTGATACAAGCCAAAAGCTTCATTTGTATATACCATTACTAAATATATAATAATAAAAATAAAATACAAAAAATAAAAATAAAAATAAGGTAATCATGTCCTTCTTTTGGAAATACATATATAAACTAGCACAACCATATTAATTATTTTTTTATTGTTTGATATAAGCCAAGGCTTCGTTTGGTCTCTACCATTTGATAAATATATAACAATAAAAATAATACTACAAAAAAAATTATTGCAATAATATAATATTATCATCATTTAATTAAATAATTATTATTTTCTTTATAATAATAATTATTAATATAAATGTTATTTAATTATTATTTAATTTGAAATTATGTAATATAAATATGAACCCTAGGAATATAAACACCTAGATTAATAAATTCTAGGGATTGATGTTATAAACCCAAGAGAATAATAAACCCAAGAGGTTAATACTAAAAGAGCAAAAGGTTATAAACCCAATGGGATACTATTAACCCAAGGGATTATTACTAAAAACACTAGGGTTTATACTCCCTTGAGTTTTTAGTCTTAATCCCTTAGGTTTATTATTTTGTCAAGTTTATAATATCAATCCCTTCGGTATAATAATCTAAGTGTACATATTCCTAGGGTATAATATTATTCATAGGTTTATAATATTAATCTATTAGGTTCAATATAAATCATGGTCAACCAAGGGTTTATATACCCTGAATTTATAATATGGGTTCCTTGAGTTCAATAATATTAGTCCCTTGGGTTTATAATACCTTGGGGTTCTATTATTAACCCTTAGGTTTGTTATTCCATTAGGTTTATAACATCAATCCCATGGGTTTACTAATATAAGGGTTCTTATTCATAACATTTAATACTAAAACCCCAAGAGATTATAAACCAAAGGAAATAATATTAAACCAAGGGATTAATACTAAGATTCCAATGAATTATTAACCCAAGGGAATAATATTAAACCCTAGTGATTAATATTATAAACCCAAGGTATATAAACCCTGAGATAAATATTATAAATACTAAAAGAAACATGGTTGACAATGGTTGATTTTCATTTTGAGACGATCAACCAAAATGAAAATAAACCATTATTAGACATGGTCAAGCATGTTTACTTTAGGGTTTATAATATTTATCTTATGATTTATATACCTTGGGTTTAGAATATTAATCCCTGGGGTTTAATATTATTCTCTTATGTTTATAATTCCTTCGGCTTTTAGTATTTCTCCCATGGGTTTATTATCCTTTTAATTAATATTATTCCCTTGGGGTTTTAGTATTATACCCTAGGAACATGAACCCTTAGATTAATAGACCCAATGGGTTGATATTATAAACCCAAGGGAATAATAAACCCAACGGGTTAATCCTAAAACCCTCAGATATTATAAACCAAAGGGAGTAATATTAATCAACCCAAGGGGCTAATATTATAAATCCAATATATATAAGCCCTTTGTTGACCATGATTTATATTGAACCTAAGGGATTCATATTATAAACCTATGAATAATATTATACCATAGGAGTATGAACCCTTTAATTAATATACCCAAGGGATTGATAATATAAACCCAAATGATTAATACTAAAACCCAAGGGAATATAAACCCTAGTTTTACTAGTATTGATCCATTTGGTTTATTATCCCTCAGGTTAATATTACTCCACTAGGCTTATAAACCATTGGGGTTTCATTATTAACCCCTTAGGTTTATAATCCCTTGGGGTTTTATTATTAACCCCTGAGGTTTATTATTAGCTTGGGTTTATAATATCAATCCATTGTGTTTATTAATCTAAGGTGTCATATTTCGAGGGTATAATATTATCCGTAGGGTTTTTAATTAATAACAATTCCTATGGTTTAATATTATTCCAGAGGGTTTATAATTTCTTGACTTTTTAGTTTTAAACCCGATGAATTCTATGGTTGAGCATTCTCGACCATGATTGATTTTTAAATCGAGAGAATATTTGCCACAATGCAACGTTGCACCATGGTTAACCATGGTTGATTCTCATATTGTGACAATATTCGTCACAATGCAACGTTGGCCATGGTTGACCATGATTGAATTTATAAAACATGGTTGACCATAATTGATATTATAAACCCAAGGGACTAAAAAACCCTAGGGATTAATACTAAAAACCCAATGGATTCTAAACATAAGGGACTAATATTAAACCCTACAAATACGAACCCTTACATTATAAAACCTAAGTGAATAATAAACCCAAGGTATAAAAATTATAAACCTAGGGTATATAAACCCTAAGGTAAATATTATAAACCCTAAAGTGAACATGGTTGACCACGATTGACTATGGTTGACCACGGTTGACAATAGTTAACCACAGTTAACACATGGTTGACCATGATTGACCACAATGCGGCGTTGGACCATGGTTGAGCTTGCTTGACCATGATTTATTTTCAAATCGAGAGAATATTTGTCACACTGCAACATTGAACTATGGTTAACCATGATTGATTATGATATTGAGACTGTATTCATCAGAGTGTGATGTTGGACCATGGTTGAGAATTATTGAATTTATAAAACATGGTTAACCATCATTGATATTATGAACCCAAGGGAATCATAACCCCAGGGGATTAATACTAAAAACCAAAGGGATTATAAACATAAGGGAATAATATTAAACCCTAGCAATATGAACCCTTAAATTAATCAACGCAAAGGATTGATATTATAAACCTAATGGAATAATAAACTAAAGGGATAAAAATTATAAACCTAGAGTATATAAAACGTAATATAAATCTTATAAACACTAAACTAAACATGGTTGATTTCCATATTGAGACAATTCTTTTCACAATGCAACATTCGACAATGGTTGATCATGTTTGATATTATAAACCCGAGGGAATAATAAACCAAAGGGATTGATATTACAAACCGAGAGGATTGATATTATAAACCCAAGGGATTAATACTAAAACCCTAAGAGATTATGAACCCAAGGGACTAATATTATAAACCTAAATATAAACCCAAATATAAAAAATTTAAACACTAAAATAAATATGTTTGACCACAAAATAATATTGAAAGAATCCTTATCACCATGCGAAGTTAGGCCATGGTTGATGATGCTTAACCATCATTGGTTTTCATATCAACACACTATTTGTGAAAATGTGACGTTCGAGCATGATTGACCATGGATGACTATGTTTGATTTTATAAAACATGGTTCATTATGGTTGACCAAGGTTGACTATGGTTGACCATGGTTGTCCATGAGTATCATATTGATACAATCTTTGTCATAATGTAACGTTGAGCCATGGTTGAGACAATCAGTTATTTTTATATTGAGATAATATTTTTGACAACGTGGCGTTGGACCATGGTTAAATAATACTAAACCCAAGGGACCAATATTATAAACCCAAGGTATATAAACCCTAAGATAAATATTATGAACACTAAAATAAACATGGTTGATAAACGCTAAAAAATAAACACTAAATTTTTATACTATTAAACCAAAGATTTATGAAACCCAAGGGATTAATACTAAAACCCATGGAACTATAAACCCAAGATATATAAATTGTAAGACAAATATTATAAAACCTTAAATAAACATGGTTGACAATGATTGATTTTCATATTGAGACAATCTTTGTCACAATGCAATGTTGGACCATTGTCAACCATGGTTGAACCCTTAGATTAATAAACCCAAGGGATTGATATTATAAACACAAAGGAAAAATATTAAACCCAAGGAATTAATATTATAAAGCCAAGGTATTTAACCCTAAGAAAAATATTATAAAACCTAAAATAAACATGGTTGACCATGGTTGCCAATGGTTGATTTTCATATTGAGACAATCCTTGTCATAATGTGACGTTCGACCATGCTTGACCATGCTTGATTTTCATATTGAGACAATCTTTGTCACAATGCGATGTTGGACTGTGGTTGACCATGTTTGTTTTTCATATTGAGACAATCTTTTTCACAACGCGACACTGGACCATGTTTGACCATGATTGGTTTTATAAAGCATGGTTGACTATGGTTGACCTAGGTTGACCAAAATTGATGTTATAAAGCATGGTTTACCATGGTTGACCATCATTGACCATGATTTCCCATGGTTTACCATGATTTCCAATGGTTGACCATGATTGATATTATAAACCGAAGGGATTAATACTTAAAACCCATGGGAATAATATTAAACCCTAGTAATATGAACCCTTAGATTAATAAACCCAAGGAATTGGACCATGCTTGACCATGTTTGTTTTTCATATTGAGACAATTTTTATCATAATGCGACATTGGATCAACCATGGTTAACTATGATTGACCATGGTCAACCATGGTTGAAAATGATTGAACTTGGTTGCTTATGAATGTTCATGGTTGGCCATGATCGATATTATAAACCCAAGGGATTAATACGAAAAACCCAAGGGATTATAACCCAAGGGAATAATATAAACCCAAGATATATAAACCTTAAGTTAAATATTATAAACCCTTAATTAAACATGGTTGACCATGGTTGATTTTCATATTGATAGAATATTTGTCACAATACGATATTGGACCATGCTCGACCATGGTGGAACACTTAGGTTAATAAATTTGATCGATTGATATTATAAACCCAAGTGAAAAATATTAAACCCAAGGAATTAATATTATAAATCCAAGGTATATAAACCCTAAGATAAATATTATAAATTGTAAAATAAACATGGTTGACCATGGTCGACAATGGTTAATTTTCATATTGAGACAATCCTTTTCATAATCTGACATTCAAGGATGATTCACCATTTACCATGCAATCTTTTTTCTATTTAATTGTCAACATTTAGAGTTAAATCTCTTATAATAAGAATAGGTAATATTAGTGCTCAAGCAATAATGGAAAGGATTATTTGCAAAGTTATGAAAGGTATTTTTATCCGCAAATTTGACTGGTCATCATTGTCCATGTGCTTAACATTAGGGATTTCCGGTCAACTTCTAGTAGATTCAAACAACACTCTTTTTTATTTTTTGCAATAAACTTTTGAAATGAGAAATAGAAATATCACAGGTGATGCTTATCATCCATCGAACAATTCAAATATTGGGTCTATGAAGTCATAAAGAAACTTTATCATTGAAATCTGTTAGCCATGTGTCTTTGGTTCTCACTATCCCTGAGGCTGGTAATGTTGCCTTTCCATTGCTTTTTTCACTAGGTAGGATGTACTGGTCAAGGAACTTCTTAGCATGCATATATAAATTCACCAACGATTTACGAATTTCAGGTTTTCAAAGAATGAGTCAACGTGCATAGAAGGAACACCATACAACATACCTACATCGCTCATGGCATGGTCTTCAAGAAACGAATTTAACCTACCATGATACACCAACCAACTTTCAAAAGAAGTCATAGAAATAAGACTTGAATGTGTATTCACCAACTCAATGCAAGAATTGCTAATCAGTGCCACCTAATTAAAGAGTGTAAAAAATCAACAACTCCCCATATTTGATCGGTATGTTTTTTTTCCAATTTAAATATTATTTTTAGTTTTTATAGAATTTATGATAATAATAGATATTAGTACACTAATGTGTTTGATATACCATTTTCATGTGTTGATTAGTGTATAGATGGATAGGTCAATTAGTGTATAAAAAATGGAAAATATCATTGATCATTGTATTTCAACCACGTTAGTAATAATAATAATAATCTAATTTTAAGGTCACGACCAAGAGAGACATTAAATTTGTGTATGAGATCCCCTTGTTTATAGGACAAGGGACTCACATCCATGGAGTGATTTGACTACTAAATTCTACGAAGGCATACATACTCTGCACCCCACAGTTGTGACCTCTAAAAAGGAAATGCATGCTCTAAAACATTAGTAAATGTGGTTGTGCTAGTTACAGTCAATGTGTTTATTGTGGATTCGTTTATCAGTGGTTGATTGATCCCTTAAATCTAGCACATGTGATGTCCTTCTAAATAGTTGGGGGAAATACATCTTAGGCTCACCAATTATGGTTGATGAAGGTTGATGGGATTGATCAAGATTGACAAGATTGACCATCGTCAAGATTACATTAATGTTAATTCTCATGTTGACCATATATAACCATAGAGATATTAGTTGACCATGTTCAAACAAGCTAACCATGATCGACTATGAGAAATAGATACAACATGGAATGTTCTAAGTTGACTATGGTTGATAAAAAAATATGCTTAATCATGATTAACCATAATTAAAATAATAAATACTATCAATTTAAAGTATAAATATTTAATAAATATTTTTAAGATATTAAAATATCATCTATTTTTCTACCATTCAACTAGGAAATTTGAAATATGCAAATTCAATGTTTAGTTTTTTAACCTTATTTATTTATCTTTTGAAACACATGTTTTATAGGTAATAGCTTTATAATAAGTCATAATAGTTATTTAATAATTATTATTTATTTTTAATTTTGAGAAATTAATAAAATAAATTTAATATTATAAAATATTTTTTATATAATAATTTTAATTTTTATAATAATGATTAAAATGATATCATAATATTTATTGGGTGTAAAATAAACGTGGTAGGGTATTTTTATTAAAGTATTGGTGGTGTAAAGGTTAAAAGTTTGGAAAAAATTAAGCAAAAATCTGATCATGCTAAGTGTTAGTGTCACCTACTCCTAGTACTATCCCAAATAATTTTGACAGCTAAATAAATTAGGACTACTCATACCATATATTAAAGATATGAATCATCTGAAAATCCAAATAACCAAAAAAAAATTATTAGAACAGTTTTTGAAAATCAAAATAACTAAACAAACAAAAAAAAATGATTATAACATGTTATGATAAAATTATTAGAACAGTTTTTGAAAATCAAAATAACTAAACAAACAAAAAAAAAATGATTATAACATGTTATGATAAATGGTTAAATTTTATAAGAAATCTTCGTACATAAATAAACTTTCCACTCGTGTCATAGATTAAACTTAACTCAATATGCATATATGAGATAAGGTGTAAGGTGAAGTGTGGACTGAAAATCAGCATCTGCGTGCGTTGAACACAGTTTGTTTCTAGAAAAACTCAATCATGTGGGGGACTACAAATATTCCTATATGACCTTATTTTTACCTTGACGTCATAAGTTTATGAAATAAGTTCTTGTCTCGTGACTCGTGGACTCCTCTCCAGGGCACGTACAAGGGGAAAGTTGTACAGAACCCTTCACATTTTCGCTCACGTTTTAAATATTGCTGGCACATTCCCCGGCTCACATTTCCTCCAGAAATCACAATCAATATGTGCTTCCACCATACATATAAATATTCGCCTCCACATTTTAAGTCCACAACACTTTGCATCTTCAGTTGGTTTGAGATTTCGCGTTCAGCAACTTTAAGTCCATAACTGCAACATGCCTGCTACATTGTGATTCACTGTTTTCCCTGCAACCCCACAGCGTTGACATAGAGTCGCTAGTTATGGATAAAGCCTCCCAAGAGCACGTTTCACCGTCGCCATCAGACGAAAATCGCGGACAAAAGTGCCCCCAATATAAGGGAATCCGAATGCGAAAATGAGGGAGTTGGGTGTCTGAAATCCGGATGCCCAAAACCAGAGAGAAAATATGGCTGGGGTCATACAAAACCGCCGAGCAGCCGCCCGTGCTTATGACGCCGGATTGTATTGCCTGAAAGGGCCCAATGCAAAATTCAACTTCCCCAATTCCGTGCCCGCCATTCCGTCCGCATCTTCACTTCCCCGTCAGCAAATTCAGATTGTCGCCGCCAAATATGCCTTGGACGAAATACCTTCAACCTCATCCTCTCTGCAGAATATCACAAATGTTAAGAACAAGGTGAGTGAGGAGCCGGCATCGCCATCACAACCGTCTTCGGTTTCAGAAATGGAGTGGGCATGTGACAGTGGGCAGATCTCCAAGGCGCGGGACTTGGGTTTGTGGGAGCCTCCGTTTGAGGAGAATGGCGGCCTGAATTTGGAGAAAATCCCGTCGATTGAGGAGGCGTCACTGTGGGAGTTCCTGCCGACTTGGGAGGAGGAGCTTCCGGAGGAATACATCTTCTTTGACCCCACAAATTTGTGGAACTTTCGAGACATTTGAATCATTTACAGGGAAAAGGAGGAAAGGAAGACTGCATGATGCATTTTTGGTTTGTCACGTTGTCCGGCAGGCAACGGGCTTCGACGCGATTGTCAAAATATTTTCCTCAGTTTTCACCATATATATGTTTGACATGTTTTATAATAGTAAGTTTAAGTCAGGTAATGTGTAAAATTTTAATGTTTTCAAATTTTATAAAAGTTTTGACTTTAAATTTTATTTTAAGAAA
>APFE031322797.1:418623-448139 GCA_000404065.3 Pinus taeda | reverse complement strand
GCATTTGTAAGATGGCCTGGATTCTGTCTGGGTCAATTCTGATGCCATCTTTGGAAATAATGTGACCCAACAGTTTGCCTTCCTCCAAACCAAACAAGGATTTCTTAGGATTTAAGGAAATGCCATATTTCCTACAAGTTATAAATATCTACCTTAGATGTTTCAAATGTTCTTTGTCAGATTTGGAGAAAGGTGTGAGATCATCTAAATAAATGACAAGAAAGTCATGAATCTCTTTGGCAAAAGCAATATCCATTGCTCTTTGGAATGTAGCCCCTGCATTCTTCATCCCAAAAGGCATTTTAACATATTTAATGTTAAGAAATTTACCCAAGAACATAAATTAATTACTGAGAGGAATAAATATAAAATTAACCTGCAATAACCATAAACACATAAATACACATGTTTATCCGGGAAAACCCCAAATCTGGGGAAAAACCCAATCATAATGAAATTTCATTATCCTTGGCCAAAACCCTGGCCAATCCGGCCAAGTGAGCCTTCACCGCTCACCTCTAGGCCATGCATTACAATGAAGTCCTTCCAACCTTTTATAGTCTCCATTACATATAATACCACGGGCAGAATACCATGGGTGCACAATACCATGTGCCCCAAAACCATCACTATTTAACCTCATCAACTTTTGACTCTATCCTGTCAAGTTTACCTAACAAACGACAGATCGATTTAAGCAACTTTTCGACAAAGGATTTGTAAATGATGGACAAATACATAAAAACATTTACTAATCCTAATAAATGGGGGCTGCTCTATGTAATGCAAGGAGACTTCAAGAATGAGATATTGTTCATAAGAAGCAAAAAAAATTAAACAGAGCTGAAAATAAGAACAAAAACCCAAAATTTCAAGGAGAGAAATAGGATTACTCAGTCATCACACTTGTGCTTCACAGAAACAGGGATGCATCTCACCTACTACACTCGGGAAGTGTGATGCATATTGGCTTCCAGTGATAGATAGTGCGATGGGCCAGGAAGCGCAACTGAGATGGGTTTTGGCTCAAATTTGCAGCTGATTTCAGTTATTTAAGCTGAGATATTATGGACGGTAAAGAGAAAAGTACAGGGGTATGATCTCGGGAGTTTATTGAGCTACCAACAAGGCATCTAGAATGCTTGTAAGCCAGATTTTTGACTCATAAAATAAACCAGAGATTGAATGAAGCAGCATTCATCTACTTTGCAAATTTCAGAGAAAGAGTAGTTTGAATGCTATCTGGCTAACTTAAGGCTCTGTCTATAGCTTATAGAACAAACAAACAAACTATTCGATCCCCAGTGGAGTCGCCATTTTGTTTCTAGGAAAATTAATGTTTTTTCTATCTACTAGTCCTGCTAGGATTGGCAGCTATCCTAGAAACAAACAATCAAAGCAATTTGTGATTTCCTTTATGTATGATAGATAAGAGAGAAGCAAAGGGACCAACCTGGATCTTCCGCTTGACTCCTTGCTTGATTTCTCTCCCTGTTGATAGAGCTTGTAACTCCTCTCCTACTTGTCCCACTTAGAGAATAACTATAGAAACAAAGTAACAAAACACCATCAAAGCATCTCAATCTATTATATCATAAACAATGTAGATTCAAAAATACATTGAACAGACAATGGCATTCATAAATAACAAGATTCACAAGTACACAATTGTATGGAGGAAAACTCAAAGAACTTTATTAAAGTAGAAGGGAGGATTATAACCCAGCTATCTGATCCAACATCATCCTCCCAGCATCAAAGCTCTCTTCACCTCATGAAAAGCAAGATCACCCATCAATGCAATGCTCCTTCTTAAAGACAAACTATCAACACTTCCTTACAAATTACAAAATTCTAGCCTCCAGATCTCTCAGACGAGGGATCCATTTATAGATATCTACAAGGGTGTGAGTCATCTCTGGATTTTTGATTGGTGTCATCCCACTTGTTGTTCTTGGTTCCACTTGGAGATTTCTTGGATCTCTTACTCATCCCTGGGAGAATTCAGAGAGGAAAGTGTCATAGGAGAAGTTTCTAGAAGATTCCATGAGCATCCACTTTGCAAACTGTCTCAGACATTTGTCCATCCTCGCTCATCACACCCTACAGAAGGCCTCTTCAGTATGCATCGCACCTGGCTAGTGTAGCAGTCAGTATGCATCGCAACTTGACAGTGGAGTAGTCAGTATGGTCCAGTTTTGGCCATCTCTGAGTGGTTTTTTAGGTGGAACTTCTAGGGAATGATGTAATCAGTTGACCATGATTCTTTAGGGTATGAAAAAAAACTTTTAGGGGTTAAATAGCCCTTGGTTTATCATATAATATTGGGCTTGTAATACCCAAATATGTCTCTAATAGTATCCCATAAAAATACAACAAGGGGATCTCAAAACATAACATGACGAATCATGACAACAAGTACGTCACATAGACGATTCCGTGTCTCATCAATTAGGAATCATGAAAACAAGTAATAAGCAAGAACCCTAATCAACATCAAATAGGGATCTGTGCAAGACAATGCATAGCAAAATAAGTACATGAACACATTGCATATACCTCACAACCAAGGGCCATCGGAAGAAGCAAATGTCAAACTATTCAAGTTGTTCATGCCATCGATCTCATGACATCAATCACATGGAAATGGCTGCTCGCGCATGAATGTTGACACCTGCACTCCACTTAGAAAAGTGGCTAAAGAATGGAATGAGAAAATGAAAAATCTGAACACCATCAGATTTGTGACATCGAATAGTGAAAAATCGATTGTCAAATTTCTGAATTTTGAGAAAATGTGAATCTAGGGCTCAAGGAATCATTTAGATTCACCCTAGATTACTCAAAGATTCCCTCCTCTGGGTCCTTTTCAAATATTTTGGTAAACTCAGTAAACTTATTGTGCCATTGGGTTCCTTGTGGAATTTTGAGAAAAATGAGTATGAAGTTGGCTGCATTATGACTAGCAAATTTTGGCCTCCAAGGAATTTGGAAGATTCCCTCAAGATTCTCCTCCATTGGGAATCTACAAAACTACTGCTCAAAAGGGGAATCCAACCTCGCCATAGCGTTCCCTATGAAAATCTGAGAAAATTGACTATAAAGTTGGTTATATTATGACAAAAATAATTTTTACCTCCCCAGAGAATCTTCAGGCATCAAAAAATATTCTGCCTCGAAATGCATGTCAAGGTTCTGCCTCCTTTGTCTCAAAATTTGTGCCCGCTCCTGGTTCCTCCATCTACCTGGGTGCACAGGTGAAATGAACACTTATATAAAGTTTTAGGGAAAAATTTACAAGAATGTTGTTTGGCACATTGGTAATTATAACAAGTTGTTGAGGAGGGATTGGGGGATCAAATCCCGCCCCTCCCCTTTTAACCATAATATATAACAAAATTTATTTTTTGGAGGTGCATTAAATGGAACTATTTATATAAAAGTTTGAAACCAACGGAGGGTTGAATGATAAGTGGAGGCACATTTAATGGTTGGATGATGTTTTGGTTAGTTCGTTTCATGTTGGGCCGCCCATGGTGTGGGCCGGCCACGTGGTCGGGCGGGTTCAATTCCTGCTGGCCCATTACTATATACGACATATATGGCATATTTTTATGTCATGGAGAGGCGTGGGGTGGTGGGGGTGGTGGCCCACCACACTCTTTTTATATTTTTTTTAATTTTGATTAATCATAAGGTCCTTTTCGAAAATTTTTAAATTTGACTGAAGGAGTCAAACTAACTAGGCCACAAATTTTCCCAGAATCTGGGCCAGGTTGGTCGGAACCTAGTGGCCAGATTTTGTCCAAATTGCAGCTTCCTTAAGCCTGCCCAGTTAGCAAAAGTCAATCAAACTTTGACTACTTCTAACTTTCGCATACAGACTCGGTTTGACAAACTGTTCACACCACCACGATCAGGACAATGAGATATATGCTTTGGTCATGGTTTAAGCACAATCCAAACACTTTGATTTTTGAGCTTTCATAAGCCCTCTTTGTCTTATCTGTGTCTATTGAGCCACCTGGATCAAGGTTGCCTCCACCAGCCCAGGGTGTACTATGGGTTCAACCTCCAGCCTATGGGAATGCTCTCCACTACTGTTGTGCCTTCCGTGTATTCCCGATCGCTATGGCTTGCATGATGTTTGTCAAATCTTCATGGTTGTTATCACTTGTGCACCGTTAACATACCGTTGAGGTAATAACACTGGGTGGGCTCCACCTGTGACTAATGAGACTACTTCCCATTGTTGCGCTCTCTTCCCAAGTTATCCTAGAGCTTCATGTAGAGGCTTTGCCACCATATTCGTCGAGTTTGGAATTTCTACCAACTTTGGCTATGTGCGAAATGCTCACCTAAATATCGTTAACTCTCCAACCTTTGATTGGCCATATCTCACGATCCAGAAGGCCATTTTTTACCTTCCATATATCATTTGAATATTCTAGATCTCTATCAATCTGAATTTGTGTCTCCTACATATGAGATGATATACTCTCCAAGAGTTGGCTCTAAAGTCTTTGCACCTTCTAATTACCTTCACCTTGCACTCTTTTCCATTTCCTTTTCCTTTGCTTTATCTGTGCCACCTTTTCCATTTCCTTTTCCACCTCTACTATTTCCATTTCCATCAATCCTTTCCGTTACCACCAATTGTTTCCATGCTTCCTTTGCCAAAAATATTTGCCATGGCTGTTGAATTTTCCAACAATGTTTTCGTTTGTCATCAATTTCCTTCTCCACCAATGACAACATATTCACCAATGTATTTTCCTTTTCCAATATTTTCTGTTGCCTTTACCATCAATGATACCATATTTATAACAATATCCCCCTTTGCATTGATGGCAACACTAAGATTAAACAACACATCATTACAATGATCAATACTTTTCTTTGATACTTCTCCTTATGCTTTTCCAATTATCATTTACCATCTTGTGTTTGATCAACAATAAGTCTCCCCCTTTGACATCAATGGAAAATATACTAAGTGCTCCACCTATCAAAAATATCATCTACCTTTTGGTCTTGTGGACTTGTTAATTGCTTCTTCTTAAGCTGGAAAAAAAACTCAGATGCCTTTGATCACATCTAAGTAGCCTATTTTTTTTCCTGTGAAGAAGATTAAGTTGAAGGGAGAGGAGTATTTACTCCATAATATTTTCTTCAAGAAAAAAATACGAATATCTTGCTTAAACAACAAATGCTTGTGCAATCGAGCAATGGAAAACTGACTCTTATTGTTTTGAGCCTTAGCGAGGATTACATTCATAACAATGCTTATCTAGACACATACACATGATCTATAGCAAAAAGAATAAGATTTCCTATGCATGAGACCATGAATTTTCACTTGACGAATAAAAACACTTAGAATTGATTACTTGACAAACATAGAGGGACTCTCACCAATCCATGCATAGACAAACAAGTTTGTTTGTGTTTCACTTGGAAGACTTCTAATGAAAACAAAATCACCATGAACAACAATGATATAAACCAATATTTACCTATCAACATTAGACATCATGAACACCATACTCTAATTGTAAATACCATTTGACAATACGTTTGATACCATGTGATACCAATGACCAATTGGAACAACATCATAATAACGAATCCATTTTGATTACTCACATATGCACCAAACACCATTAGCCTCTGTCATGCAGCACATAATTGATACCAATTCTCAATGCATACTCAAATCTTGACTTGAGTATACACCCCCTTGTGGCCATGATCCCTCTTTGCATTAGAAATATGTAAGCAATACTTGCTACAAAATCTTGTAAAGATATCACTACCAACTATGCATGCTCATACTACCAATTGAGTTGACAACAAAATTCAATCAACCACACTATTAAGACATGAAAGAGTCATACTTCCCTTCAGATGCATTCCTTCTCATGTTCCTTTCTTCAATGAAGAGGATCAAGAGATATACTCCCCTTGAGTAGATTATATTCCTTTATCTTCTACACTTGCATGTGCTAAATTTTCTTAACACCATGAGTTGGTTTCTTGCATTAGCTTGCTTAATTGGGTGGATTTCCACTTGAGCATACAGACCATTGTTGCTCTTTTTTCTCACTATATTTCCTTGGAGATATTTCATGATTGATGCTCCTTATTTTAAATCATTCGAGTCTATGCCTGTAAGAGAGATCAACCACTGGAATTTCAGACTCTAAATCTTCTTCATCAAATATTGTTTTGCACTGCCTCCATCAATAATTCGATCTGCATTTATTTTTGGTAATAAAATAGAATTTTTTGTAGTTCCTTTCATTGGCTCTCAATTCTAGTTGCAACATTTTGGAAAAACAATTTCTTTCTAGATTTGCATGCAACTTCTTTATGCCCAATATTCTTACACTTGTAGCATTCAACTTTATTCAAGAAGGGAACAAAATAATTATACTTCTTAACAAATATCGTGCCTATCCAATTTCCTGGACTATAATTTTCTCTCTTGCTACTCTTGGGCCATTGAATATATTTCCTTTGAGAGGGAAAGGATCTTTGTACTTAGCTGGTCAAATTTGTCTCAACAACTCATTGTTGTGGCTGAAATAACATGTTCATATTTTGTTGTTACACCTTATTTTTCCTCTCTAGACACTTGGAGGGCAAAGTGTCCTACGTTGATGAAATAAAAACATATAAGGGGTTTCATAGCTTTTATTTTTTTTCTAGAATTATTTCAGTCTCCTTGGTGTTGCGTTGATGTTGAGTAACTTTAACCTCTACCTATTATCTTAGGCTGAGCGGAAAAATGGTTGGATTGAGTTGTTGGGTGTGTGCTATATTCTTTCCATGACTAATCACATGAGTGGTGGGTCACAAGACGGGCGAGAGCCCCCCCTTATTCATTGTGTTGGGTGTAGCAGGGGGATCATAGGGGGGTAGTAGCTCCCCCTATGAGATCTGAGGTAGCACCTCGTGAATTTTTATTTGTACCCTATATTAGGTGGATGGACCTACCAATGGTTTTATGCATGGGTTTCGCACATGGTTTTGGGCATGATAGTTTTCTGCCCATGGTATTTTGTGGATCCAGTCAAGGGAACTGTGGTTATGTTCTAATCCAGGGTTAGTGGTTTGGGGTTTATAAATGCTTCAACATGTATATATATATATGTATTGTAAAATTGAAAGGAACATAATGAAAAATCAATTTGGTAGTCCATGTTTTGGAATACAGTGGAAAATCTCCGTGTATATCTGTTTTATGTTTTATGTTCTCTCCATTGTTTATTTTTCGTATTAGAATTCATATGTAGGAAATTTTTGTATAGGGTTAAAGCCTACATTTGGTATCAAATTGGTTTCAACTTCAAGGGGACTCCTTTGCTGCTGAGGGTTTTTTCTCGAGTCTAGGATAGACCCTGTTCAATGGGAGATATGCGGGATCAATTCTTGTGGTGAAAGGAGCATTGGACAACAATGAAGTGGGTTTTCAGGTATTTGCGAGGCACTAGTAATTATGATATGTGATACCAAGGAAGAACAATATTGGATAGAGTTTTGGACATCCATTGCTTTGTTGATGCCGACTGGGCTGAAGATTTGAAGAGAAGAATATCTACAAGTGGGTATGTGTTTAAACTATTTGGAGGTGCAGTTAGTCAGATGAGCAAGAGACAGTTTGTAGTGGCACTTTCAACTACAGAGGTAGAATGCATAGCAGCCACTCATGCAAGAAAGGAATAAATTTGGTTGCAGAGATAGTGTTCAAGTATGAGGTTAGTACAACGAGCTATAAGGATAGTCCATGACAGCCAAAGTGCAATTTTCTTGGAAAATAACCCTGGTTATGATTCAAAGACAAAGCACATTGATGTTCAGTATCACTTTAAGAGGGATATGGTTGACGACAAAAAGTTTTTGCTAGTAATGGTGGACACTTTGAAGAATGTACACATAAATTGAGGAAGTCTATGAGCACTGAGAAGTATTTTTGTTTTAGATAAATAATGGGAATTGCAAGGGTGGACCAATGACTAAGCTCTCTTTTGATCCCCTATGTGGAAAAGAAAACAAGTGGGAGAATGTTGGGTGTGTGTTATATTCTTTCCATGACTAGCCACACACATGGGGGTGTCACCGGGGGGAAAAAGTCCCCCTCTATTTGTTGTGTCAGGCACAACAAGGGGGGTCATAGGTGGAGTACAACCCCCCCTTCTTGGGAGTTTTAGGGGGGTAGTAGTCCACCTGTATTAGGTAGGCATGGGTTTAGCACGTGGTTTTGGGCATGATGGTTTTTTGCATGGGTTTCACACATGGTTTTGGGCATGATGGTTTTCTTCCCATGGTATTTTTTAGATACGGTCAAGGAAACTACAGTTATGTTCTAATCCAAAGTTAATGGATTGGGGCTTATGAATGCTTCAACATGTATGTATATTTATTCTAACATGGAAAGGAACATGATGAAAAATCAATTTGGTAGTCCTAATTTTGGGATCCCAGGGAAAATATCTGTGTATATTTGTTTTATGTTTTATGTTGTTGCCATTGTTTATTTTTTGGTTTTATAATTCGTATGCAAGTAATTTTTTATAGGGTTAAAACCTACATGAATTTCCTTTAATGCTTGAGAATTCTATACATGTAACTAAATATTCATCAACTTCTCTTTTAATGCTCTATTCTCCTTCTCTAGATCCATATTGTTGGATTTTATTTTCTTGATCTTCTCAAGAGCTCGTATGAGCTACTTCTTCAAATAGTTTTTTTCTTCAAAATCTTCGAACACAATTGAGGAGCCACTAGATTCACTAGTGCTTATTTCACTCTCAAAATTTTGTTCCCTTGATGACTCTATGGATTCTTTTACTCGTACATGAGATGTCTTTTCCTCCTATTCACCAGAGGTGGACCGATTTTCTTCATGACCAATTTATAGATCTACTATCATTATTAAGGTATCTCTATATTCATTACAAATTGATGATAAAAACTTACTTTCACTAGTACTTGCAGCTAAGTAGTTTGAATATAAATGGTCTATTGTTCTACAATAACAACAAAACAAAAAATTACTTGCAGATTACATCTTCTCTAGGTGTTGATCATCAACTTTTCCTATTGATGTAGAAGAATCATCATATAATTCATGATATTCAGTGCTCTTGAGTCTTTGACTAAGTCATTGACTACTTCATCCTTCTAGGAAAGCATCTTGACATCACATGCATCTTGCATGTATACTTCATATACGGACTAAAATTTGTCCCATATCTCCTTGCAAGTCTTAAAACAAATTGCCTTATCAATGTCTACCTTAGACAACTCTCTTGTGATTTTCTTCTACGCTAATTTTTCAAAGTTTTCATTTATTACTTCATACTCCACAGGTAGCCACACATCCAAATCAAGAGCTTGCAAGTAGGTTCTCATCTGTACCTTTTAGGCTGTATAACTTGATCCATTCAAATATGGAACTCCATTTGAGGTAATCCAATACTGGTTCTGAATGATCCCCAATCTTCCTTCTAGCTATTAAATTGACCCTAAAATACATTGGATTTGATACCAATTGTTAGAAAAAATGGAAACCAGGACACTACTGAGAAGGGTGGTGAATTAATAGTGTGGCAAAATTATACAATTCTTAACAAATTTCACTTTTTAATCACTTCGCCAATTTCTCTTGGATTACCAACACAACTCAATCATGTATAACATGACATTAGAAACATCAAGCACGTGAGAAACATATACAAAAGACACCAATCTTATTTTATTAAAAGCTTCAACTTGATTACATCATGGCCCCACAAGCTATCACTTGTAGGTTTATTAGCTGCTACTGAAAGGAACTTCAATCCATGCTCGTTTATTAACTATCACTGAAAGGGACTTCTGTCCCTACCTGTTTACCAGTACCCACTAGGAGTTACACTTTCCCAGACTTGTTTATCATTCTTTGTTGAATGGGGCTCTTTCCCCTACTCGTTTACTAGCACCCACTAGAAGGAGTTGCTACCCATGATTTGCAGGCTAGCACCTGTAAGCCTTATTGATTCATCCTTCCTCTATTTTGAAATTCAAATTAGTAGACCTTCTTTGTTTTGAAAATAATTGAATTCCTTAATCATAAACATCTTCAACAATATTTGATTACTGATGTAAACACCTTCAACAATGTTTGATTACTGAAGAAAAACACCACCACTTTCAACAATATGTCATCACTAAACACATCATACACTAATCACCAATCCCTATACGCTAGCAAAAATTTATCAAAAACACCTTTTGGAAACCCAGAATGGTCTATAATTCACCCTTTATGAATATCACTTTCTTGCATCATGCTACACCAACAACTCTAACACACATTCAACAATACTCTTGCTACATAGTTAACTTTTGATGCTCGATGTATGATTTTAAATTATGGCCCAATATTTTGGAATTGAAGCTTTATATATCTTGTTGTCAAATCTGCTGCATGAGTCTCTAATTTTTTCCTTTGTCCTATTAATTTCATTCTTTTAATTTTGCTTTTCAAGTATTCTTTTGCTCCTAACTTGCTGCTTCAATAAATTCTAAATCTAACTATTGTTTTCCTTGATTTTGGGTTTGATATAGGATTTAACTGATACTTTCTAATTTCGGTGAATCTCCAGTTTTGGCTTGTCTGCTACAACTGTCAAATTTGTTGTTTGACTTCTACTTTGCCATCCATTCATTTAACATTCGTCTGTTGTGTTTGGATTTTAATTGCCAAACAACATTGAACTATCACTTACCAATGTTTTCAACCCATTCACATTGCTATCATGTTTCCAAACTATAGGTTTTAACCTTGTAGAAAAATTACCTGCATACGAATTCTAAAAATTGAAACTAAATAATGGCAAGAACATAAAACATAAAATACATATACACAAATATTTTCTCGTGGATCCAAAAATCGGGACTATCATATTTATTTTTCATTATGTTCCTTTCAATGTTACAATACATATATATACATACCGAAGCATTCATAAAATCCAATTCATTAACTTTGTATTAGAACATAACCATAGTTCCCTTGACCAAATCTACAAAATTTCATGGGAAAAAAACCATCATGCTCAAAACCATCTGCAAAACCCATGAAAAAAACCATAGGTAGGTCCACCCACCTTATATATGGTCCAAAACAAAAATTCCTGGGGCGTTGCCCCGAACCCCATACAAGGGGGAGACCACCCCCTTGAAACCCCTAACAAGGGGGGTTGCCCCTCCCCTGTGACCCCCCCGCACATGACATTAGTCACTGAAAGAATATAACATGCACCAAACATTCTCCCACTTGTTGTTTTATTTTCCATAGAGGGGATCACATGAGAGCTTAGTCATTGGTCCAACCCTACAACACCCATTGTTTCTCTACACCAACAAAACTTCTCAGTACTCACAGACTTTGTCAATGCATTTGTGGCATTCTTCCTTTACCAGAAGCTCCTTTTTTTCTTAACCATATCCATCACAAAATGATACTGGACATCAATGTGTTTTTTCTTTGAATGATAAGAAGGATTATTATCCAAGAAAATTGCACTTTGGCTATCACAATCTATCCTTATAGCTCGTTGTACTAACCCCATACTTGAATACAATTTCCACAACCAAACTTATTCCTTGTGTGCATGAGTGGATGCTATGTATTCTGCCTCTATTGTTCAAAGTGCTATTACAGAATATCTCTTTCTCATCCAATTGTCTGCACCTCCAAATAGGTTAAACACATACTTGAGCCCAGTCTGCATCAAAAAAGTCATGAATGTCAAAAAATTTGTCTAATATCAATCTTCCTTGGTAGCACATACCATAATCATGAGTGCCATGCAAATCCCTGAAAACCTGTTGCACTTGTGTCCAATGCCCCTTCCTTGGTTTTGACATAAACCTACTCAATACTCCCACTGCATGTGCAATTTCTGGTCTAGTGCATACCATTGCATACATCAAGCTACCAAATCCACTTGCATATGGAACAAGGGACATGTTCTCTTGCTCTTCTTGTGTCTTGGGACACTGTTTAGCATATAAATTTACACCTACATGAATAAGAACCTTCACCAGTTTACTATCCTGCATATTAAACATCTGCAATATTGTCTCGACATACTCCCTCTAGTTAACTAGAGCTTCCTCTTTTCCCGATCTCGTTTAATTTCCATGCCGAAAATATAGTTTGCAGCAACACCATCCTTCATGTCAAATTTGGAGGACAATTGGCTCTTCAAATCCCATATAATTTATTTGTTATTTCCAATCAGCAAAATGTCATCCACATACAAGACCAAATAAATAACACAGTCACCAATAAAGTTAAAATACACACAGTGATCTTCTTTGCTTCGCATGAAGCCAAGTCCCCCTATTATGTCTCAAAATTTTGATACCACATCCTTGGTGACTATTTTAACCCATAGACTTTTTTAACTTGCATACCAGTTCTTTCTTACCCTTCACCACAATGCCTTCATGTTTCTTCATGTAGATCTCTTCTTCCGGATCCCTGTGAAGAAATGTTGTCTTTACATCCATATGTTCTACCTCAAAATCAAAAGTAGAAACAACAAATAAAACTAATCTAATAGATGCTATCTTGGCCACAAGAGAAAAAATATCACCAAAATCAATTCGTGGCACCCGGGAATAACCTTTTACTAACAACCAAGATTTGTATTTGTCCACCTTGCCTTCTGCATTCATCTTCTTCTTGAACACCCATTTGCTTCCAATGGATTTCCTTCTAGCTAGCAACTCCACCAAATCTCGAGCCTCATTTTTGTCCAAATATACCATTTCGTCAAGCATGGCCTCTTTCTAGAGTTTTCCATCCTCTGAATCTATTGTGTCCCTAACCGTTCTGGGATCATCATCAATAATACATAAAGAAAAATTTGAACAAAAAGTAGATTGACTATACCTTTATGGCTGCCTCCTTTCTCAAATTGATCTTCTCACAGCTAAAGTTTGTGGCTCTTCATCTTCTGATTCTTGTTCTACTGTAGAGTCTAATTCTTCCTCTCTTAGCTCAAAATTTATCTTCTTAGGTTCCTTTGGTAGGATTTCATATTTAATAACACATTTAACCTCTCTAGATACCACATCTTGGTCATACTACACCTTCGTTGTTTTTATGTTCCAAATCTTATAGCCTTTTAAACCATCCTTGTGCCAAATAAAGATGCACCTTTCATATTTACTATCCAACTTGGTTCTTTTCTACTTTGGAATATGTGCATATGCATCACATCCAAATAACCTCAAATGTGAAAGAGAGGGTTGCTTACCTGTCCATACCTCTTGTGGAGTTTTGTCCTCCAATACTGATAAAGGTGATCTATTAACCAGGTAACGTGCAGTCTCCACCACTTCTACCCAAACTTCATGTCCTAACCTGACACCATTGAGCATGCTTCTTTCCTTTTCTATCAATGCCCCGTTCATTCTTTTTTCAACTGCATTTTGTGGAGGTGTGTATGGAGTAGTCTTCTATTGTGATATACCACACTGCTTACATAACTCTTCAAATTCCTTCTTGCATAACTCTCCACCATTATCTATCCTCGGCACCTTTATCTTCTTCTCTATCTAGTTTTCCACCAAAGCCTTAAATTCTTTAAACCTATCAAAGACTTTAGAATTCTTTCTGAGGAAATATATACATGTATTCCTTGAGAAGTCATCTAAAAATGATACATAGTACACATACTGATTGAGTGATGGAATTGACACAGGTCCAAATACATCACTGTGCACAAGCTCTAATATCCCTTTCGCCCTCTTAGAACTATACGGGAAGCTCACCTGATTCTACTTCCCATATACACAATGTTCATATAAATTGCAATCCAGAGAGAAATTCGACATGCCTTGTACCATACCATTACCGTGAAGTATTAGAAGGCCCTTCTCTCCAATATGTCCAAGCCTTTGATGCCACAAAATGGTATTTTCTCCAAAGACCACTACATTTTATGCTCCACTTTTAGGAGCCACGGAACTTTTGCACCCATCAATAACAATGCTACCCAGAAGTTTGTACATAGTTCGAATCTGAACTCCCTGCATCAATTCGAGTTCTCCCCAAACCATCTTGTAGGTATCTTTATCAAACACTATTTTTACACATGCATCATCCATATTTCTTATAGAAATCAGGTTCTTTGCCAATGCAAGAATATGCAGAACACCCAGAAGTGTTCTAATGCTTCCACCTTGCAACTTCAACTTGAATTTTCCACATTTGATGATTCTAGTCTTCTTGTCATCCCCTAAGAAGACATCACCACCATCATATTTATCATAATTGCAGAACCACTCCTTATGGGGAGTGAAGTGAAAGGATGAACCTGAGTCAATCAACCATGCCTCCTGATCTACATGTGTACTTCAAGAAGAAGCCAATTACACATCCCCACCTTCATCTGAGGTGGTTTTTGTCACTGTAGAAGGAGCATCATAAAATCCATTTCATTTCTCAAGACCTTTAGATTTACAATACCTTTTAAAGTGCCCTTCCTTTATGCATTTCCAACATACCTTTACAGGTTTTCCTAGAGATTTAGATCTCCCACTCGAGGACTTATTTTTATTTCTATGCTGGGACCATCCTTAGATAGACAAGGCATCTCCATTTTGTCCCTCCATATTTTTCCATCTCATCTCCTCTGACAGGAGGGATGATACTACTTCATCAAACTTCATGGTAGTTTTATTACTATCCATAGCAACAATTGGACCATAACAAACTGGTGCTCTTATCTTCATCCGAAATTTTAATATAAATGGATAAAAATTGGCTTACCACAGTATTAAAGGAATTCATATTCTCTGTCATCGAGTTTTCATCCTTCATCCTCATGTTATACAACTTTTTCTGTAGGAACAATTTGTTCACAAGAGACTTAGATTGGTACAAAGTCCCTAACTTGTCCCAGAAAGCCTTTGTTGTAGCTTCCCCTGATACATTCAACAAAACTAAATCTGAAATACACAACCATATTGTGCCATTTTATTTTCGATCAAACTTCGCCCAGTATTCATCTAACATTGTCGTTGGTTTAGTACCCAGATCTACCATGATCCATTGATCCTTATCCACAAGAAGATCCTCCATCTTGAGCTTCCACAACTCAAAACTTTGACCATTAAATTTCTCGATCTCTATTTTTCCACTACTCGCCATATTCTTTCACCACAATAATCGATGCCATAGATATCCCAATGAACAGGGTTTTATCCCTATACATAAATTACGAGTCTACGAATTCTAAAAATAGAAAATAAAGAATGGCAAGAACATAAAACATAAAATATATATACACAAATATTTTCCCTTGGATCCCAAAACCAGGACTACTAGATTTATTGTTCGTTATGTTTGTTTCAATGTTAGAATACATATATATACATGTCGAAGCATTCATAAACCTCAATCCATTAACCCTGTATTACGACATAATCATAGTTCCCTTGACCTATTCTACAAAATACCATGGGAAGAAAATGATCATGCCTAAAACCATGTGCAAAACCCACACACAAAACCATAGGGTTGTCACCCCACCTCATATAGGGTCCAAAAGAAAAATTCCTTGGGTGCTGCCCTGGACCCTGTACAAGGGGGATACCCCCCCTGCATGTGCGACTAGTCGTGGAAACAATATAACACACACACAACACAAACTCCACTAAACTATTGTCAAAATAGTTGTTGAATATTCATACCAAAAGCACTAAAAACTTTACAAATTTCATCAAATTTCCTTAATCCCATTTCTCTTTGGAACCTTTTATTTTCTTCCATAGAACAGGTCTCTGCGACCACCAGCTTAGGCCTTGATTTTTAAGCCCGCTTTAACCCCTACGAGGGTCGAAACCCTATGTTAATGGCTCTATCGAATTTGTGTATTTCTGTGTGAAATAACCAAACACTAGCCTAAAGTCCAAAAATCCTTTATTTTTATGTGATACAATCTAAGGAGCTATCACTTAGCTACTCTTGGAGCCTTCGCGACTCTTTATGTCTTCGTGCCCTTGTTTTCTACCTATGGCATAGGGACATGTGTGGGTTCTTAACCTGTAGCTCCCTTCCTCCTGGCACATTCACTTATGTGCACCACAATATCCTGTTGGGGTGTAACCTTTGGGTCGACATGTTCGTGTGGACTTCTCGACACCCATTCCATTGGTTGCTTCTTTGCCTCCATGGCCTAGTGCCTTCTTTCCACTGCCTTCTGGTGAGTTCATTTGACAATCCCACCCGGGTAATGCTCGTGGGATGAGTTTCCTTTTAGGTCCTCCCGTCACCCTTTTTATTAGTTGTTAGTACTTATTGTCTATCGACGTGTCCCAACACTCGTCACTTGACAGTACCTCTTATACACTTTTTAAATCTTCGAGGCTAATCTCGCTAGCATGACATCATGCTACAATCATAAGGGACACCTTGCACCTCTGGAGTGATGACATATGTCACTCGGAAATAGCTCATTTGGGTGCCCAAAATCACCAAATATGCATGTCACGTATTGCCCTCTTATTGGCTAATGATAACATCATTATCCTCCTTTGTCTAGGCCTATCACAAGCTACCACTTGTCCTCTTGTACAAGAGATAAAAGAACCTCTGAGGCCTTATTTTGTGACCATTTTATTTGTCTTTTTTTTTAAAACCACCTAGTTCAAGCCTTTATCTAGGAGACAACTCCTATGAATATTGTGGTTTTGGGGGGAGTGTCCCTCAGGTGGACCTCCATCGTTGATCTATGCAATCGACAATGTAGGAAACCACTCACTTTGACCAAAACATATGTCTAAAGGGTTGTCTCCAGTGCCATCGCGAAGCCACCACGTGGGCCGACGCTTAGTTGCTTGTGCATTACACAATATTCTAGGGAGCGCATGTCCGGCTTCCTCCATTGGGGCATCCTATACTGTGGGCTCCACCTATGACCTATGGGAAGGATCTTTGTTTTTTTTGTGACTTCCCCATATTGCTGGTTGCTATGATCTGCACACTATTTTCCATATATGCTTGGTCGCTAAGACTTTTGCATCACTAACATATCATCATGGTATATCTGCCACGATATTACCACTGGGTGGGCTCCACCTATGACCAATGGGACTGCTTCTCACTGCTACGATGTCTCTCCTAGTAAGCTCAATGCTTCATCTAGGTGCTATTCCACCATCTCTACTAAGTTTGGCATTTCTTCCAACTTTGGATGTGCACGCAAGGCTCACCGAAACATCGTTAACTCTCAAAATATTTGATTTGGATTCATAGAACTTTGATTGGCCCTATCTCATGATCCAGGATGCCATTTCTTTCTTCTATATATTGTTGGAAAGATATTCCAGAGATTTGTCCATCTAAATGGGTTTTACCTACATCTAAAATGATATTCTCTCTAAGAATTGGATCCAAAGTCTCTGCAACTTAAAATTTCATTTACCTTTCACTCTTTTCCATTTCCTTTTCCTTTGCTTTGCCTATGCCACCTTTTCCATTTGCTTTTCCACCTCTACTATTTTCTTTTCCATCATTATTTTCTTTGGCCCCTAATCATTTCCATACTTACCTTTGGAAACAATATTTTCCATGGCCTTTGACTTTGCCAACAATGTTTTCCTTTGCCATCAATTGCCTTTACCATCAATGACATCATATTTACTAATGCAGTTACATTTTCCAATATTTTCCATTTCCTTTTCATTTTCATTTTCCATCAATGAAAACATATTTCCAACACCTATATGGGGGTCTTTCGATAGAAATCAACATATACTAGGGTCCTTTCTCTCAGAGATAGGTGATCAACTACTGGGGTATTTCATTTCGATGCCTCTAATGCCATAAAATTGGACATCTTTTGGTGGACTATCCCAACCAACATAATTGGGGACAACAAGGTGGTAGGTTCTGGATTATACATTGGGAATATTATAAAAACCTCAATATGAAGTTTCGTAATTTTTCTCTCTCTCTTATCAATTCTCTAGGAAATGTTACACACAACATCAATCATCATACTACACCCATGGTTATGATCACCCCCACAATTTCTCCTCTTAAATCATCCTTCAATCTTATCCTAGCACAGGATGCCCTATCTAATTCTACTCCATTCTATTCTAACCCTATCACTAAATGGTCCACTAGAGTTACACATACTCCATTTTTTATCCCTCTTTATTTTGATAAGGGTCTCCCCAACAAACATCATGTTCAAGGATTCAAATTTCTTAGATCCCCGGTTCTTTCTAAGGAAGAGGAGGCCTCCTAGTGGATGGTGCAATATCTCAATTCCCCAATTAAATTATGAGTCCCTTTGGGCCAAACATTTTCTCCATTCACAGAAGATGTAAAATTGGAGGATTTGGCTGAGGACACAATGATCACTATGGAACCACTATCGATCAAGCAATATTTCATTGTTGATGACAATACTTACAAGAGCTCAATGACTCAGAAACATGTCACCATTAGAAAAATAACGAGGGGCCAAATACAAGAATATTTCCAACTACACTATAGCTCCATCAAATATCCTGGCATAATTTAAAGAGTCTTTGGAGGTTTATGTGCCTCCTTTCAATAATCCTTCTTATTTCAAGGTTGGACAACTTGATGTCACCCTACCAAAGTCCCAGTTCCTTAGAATAGAGTCACCTATTTTATCCTCTTCATAATGACCATTTTGTCTCCAAATATTTGAGGATTTGGATAAACCCATAAAGAATATCCCTAAAAACCATTATATAGATTCACAACCCTCAAATCGTCCTTCTTCAAGAAACAATTATATGCAAGGAGAAGTGTTTGGAGCTTATTTTACAAATATTCCCTAATTGGCTTGTTTGTGCCACTAGTGCTTGAGGATTATCCAGAGGTCTGGTTGCGCTATGGAAATTTGAGTGTTTCAATTTTAAAGATTTTAATTTTGTTGCAGGTATACTCCTAATAAGTATTCACAAAATCTCCTCTTCTCAACTATAGATTGTCAATGTATATGCCCCATATAATAACATGAAGGACCATTGATATCAGGTTGAAAACAATGGAATTCTTGACCTGGAATCAATAATTTTGGCAATAGACTTCAATATTTATCTGGATGATTTTGAGGTATGGGGAGAAAAACGTTAACCATAATCTCTAGGAACACATTTCAAGAACTTCTTATATATAAATTATCTTATAGATATCAATCCCCAATCCAATTGGTCTGACATTGAAAAATGTTATTTGGGGCTCATAGGGAATATCGAAAATACTTGATCAATTTTTTGTGAAAGAATGACTCGCAATCCATCTATCGATGTTGTGTTCTTAGATCCTCCCATCTCTTATATCAAACCATTTCCTACATTTTTGAGTTGGTTAGGCACCTCAAAAGGGAAGTCTAATCCCTTCTAGTTCAATCATTTATGGTTGAAGGAGCTAGATTTAAACACTTTGGTCCATGAATTTTGGCTAAACAAATCGATATCTAGGGACTTGTCAATGGAATCAATCTATATCAAGCTAAAAAATCTCATGAATATGGTTCGAATGTCGGCCTAGAAAAAGACATAATCGAATATAAGAGAGTCAATTTGGATTAAAGCTCAAAATGAACTCCTTGAGGACCCCCGAACTCCATGCTACTTCTCTGAATCAGTTAAAGATAAATTAGCTGATATGGATTTAAAAAAAAAACAGATATTATTGTGTCAAGAAGAATAATGGAAACAAAAGAGTTAAAAGACGTGGTTTGAGGTAAGGAATAAAAATACTAGATGCTTTCATAGATAGACATATGTCCGTAAAAAAAAAAGTTAATATGGAAAATAAGGAGTGGACCTGGAGACACATTTAATAGTCAACAAGCTATCCAAAGAGAGGACTTTCGATAATTCCAAACCACTCTCAGAGAAAGGGTTGATTCTTCCTTCAACAAAATAATGGAATTTGTGTCTATTTACCCTCAAATGGATGAAGAGGAGACTAAAATCCACCTAGAGCATCTAGTTAACAAGGAGGAGGTCCTTGTGGTCCTTAAAGACCTTGTTAGAGGAAAAATCCATGGCCTAGATGGTTGGACTATGGATTTGTTTATTCACTTCCAATATATTATGATTATAGAAATTATCGAGATGGTTGAGGAGTCTCCGAGACTTGGTTGGGGTCCAGGCAAGCTTAGTGTCACATTAATTTCCCTCATTCCAAAGAAAGTGAAGTTGACTAATTTCTTGGACTATCATCCAATTTCATTATGTAACATGATATATAAATTAATCTCCAAAACTATTGCTAATCAGATCAAATGAAATCCTATCCAAATTCATCTCGTATGAACAATTTGGATTTCTTGAGCAATGACAGATTCACAATGTTGATGCCATAGCTCAAGAATGCATTCATTCAATTAAATCTTGAGTCATATATGCTTGTCTAATGAGGAAATACCTCTCCAAATCCTTTGACTATATTGATTTGGAATAACTATGGATAATTTTGACAAAGATTAGACATGGCTCGATCACCATGAAATGGATCAAGCCATGTATATCATTTTCCAATTTCACCAAAACCATTTACAGAAGTTTGACATATTTTTTGTTGGCCTCGAGGGGCCTTCACTAAGGTTTCTCCCTCTCCCATATTATGTTCCTACTAGTGATTGATGGCCTTAGTATAAGAATATTTGAATCTTGAGCTTGCGGCATAATCATTGGTTGTATAATCAGAAAATATATGTCACTTTCCCACCGAATGTTTGTGGATGATGTTTTGGCTATCAGGAAGCCTGATATGAGAGATCAACAATGTTTTTTGAGATTCTATCATATTTTGGATAGGTTGTCGGTTTGATTATGAATAAAGAAGAGTAAGTATTGATATCCTTAGAACATGATGGGTACAAGTGGAGGGATATCACTACAATGTTTGGAGTCGAGTGCATCACTATAGAGGTGGGTCTTAAATACCTAGATTTCTTTCTAAAACGCAATGGTTACAAAAACAATGGTCGGAATTGGCTGACTCAAAAGTTGGAGAAGAAAATCTTTCTATGGTCCCATAAATGGTTATCCCTAGGTAGTATGCTCATTCTGCCCAAACTTGTCCTGCAAAGCATATTTATTTATTGGATGCACATTTTCAAATTACTCATGGGCATCATCAGCAACATTAATTCAATTAATTCCATTTTTTAATAGGATGGCTCTTGTGAGAATAGAAAAAATCATGTGTTAGGCTAGAGTTTTTATCTAATCCATTAGCCATTGGTGGTTGGGGCCTAAAAAATACAGAAATAGTAACCATGGATTTACTTCTCAAGAACCTTTAGTGGGTTGCATGTGGTGATGGACTATGGAGTAAGATCATCAAAGCCAAATATCTAAATAATATGGAACTTCCAAGATGGATTCAAATGGTTGCTCCAATCCCTTCACAAATATCACAATCATAAAGAATCATGATCACAGAGAAATCATGGTTCCTCGGTAATTTGTCCTCGAAAATTAGCTCATGGTCCATAGCGAAAATAAGTCTAGACATTTTCTCAATTATGGTTGGCTCACACTCATTTTCTTATCCACTTATTTATTTCTTACATGGTGTGGAAATCTAGGCGCTTAAGCACATTTCTATCATGTCTTCTTCTTCTTCCATATTCACCACATGCTGGAAAGATGCTCGGATGCTCAATCTACTAGCCCATCTTGCCCAAGAATGGTCGAAATATATTCTTAATCTATAGCTTGCTAGGATCTCTTTGCCTCTAATAGAGGACAAATTGCAATTAAATAGTGGTTAAGTAAAGTTCACATCATCGTCTGAGATGCATATTCCATCATTGACTAGGTTGTGGTTCAAAACATGAATTACACTTGGTTTTCCAGTTCATGGAGCTAGCAAGTGCTTTAGAAACAAAAATTCTTCCTTTGGTTAGTGGCTCACAACCACTTTTTAAATTGGGAAAATATTTTCAAATGGGGATTTCGTGGCCAGTGTCAATGTCACCACTTACGGGATCATGGAAAATACATTTCTCATATATTCCTACATTTCTCTTTCTTGATATCAATTTGGGTTGGTGTTCTATGCCTTCTTGATTACAATGTTGTTCCAGACTAGTCGGACATTTCCTATTGCCTTGAGCTGTGGTTTTTTGATAATGAGATTCACACATATCTCCCCTTATTTTTTCTTTGAGGCATTTGGAGGGGTCACATCACACATATATTTGACTTTGTTGAGCCATATATTCATAGGACCTTCTTCTCAAATGTGGTGTTCTATAAGGAGTTATCTACAGTTGTACATAAGATACCTATTTCCCCTCTTATACATAAGGATCTATGGTTTGTCTACCCTATTGGTTTCCTCGATGGAGAAAAATCATTTTTCTCTTATGGGAGTGGTATGGCGATTCATATGGACCTCATCCTAGATTACAGGTTCTTCTGGCATAATGGTATAGGCTCAAATACAATGGAAAAACTTCTAGCTTTATGTGGCACACTATTTTGTTCTAACTAGCTTAGATTAACAAAGTTTTTTTTATTTTTTGGAGACTCTAAGTTTGTTGTTGTCTGGGAAAATGATAGGTACAAATTACAGACACCCACTCTCTTCAATTGGAAATAGATGATAGAGGAATTGTCTATAGCTTTCAGGAAGATTTATTATTCACATATAATCTATGATAAGAATAGCGAGGTTGACATTTTATGAAAATGTAGGATGTTGTTTGGTCCTGGGCTTGATCCACTTCCAGGCATTTGGCTTCGACAATTTTCTACGAACATGGGGAAGTATATGCTCTTAGCTTAAATTAGCATCTATATCCTACCTTTTATTTTTTGTTTAGCTCTACTAACTTTCTTTCTTTATCAGTATCCTCTTATTTTGATTAGAATAAAATTATGATTTTATGGACATGGCTCTGTTGGTTGTCCTCTTTAAACCTATTGTTTTTGAAATTCTGGTTGCTTGGATCATATCTGGAAATTGCACTTTCTATCACTATAATTAAAGTATTTTTTTCTTTCTAAAAAAAAAAGTGTCCATAATGGACATACAGTTTAGTAGTTTCAATAAATAAAATGAAATGTACAAAATTTTGTTTTCAAATGAATATTTCCATATTATAATGTTAGGAAAAATAAATTATAGTTTAATTTATTTTCCCAAAATATTTTTATCATTATGTGAGTATAGATAAAAGAAAAGGTCAGGGTAAGTTTCTAGAAGATGAAAAGTACAAATGGCTAATGAAAATATTAGCAATTCAAGCTCTATTATTATTAAATAAATAAAGGTGTAGAATAGATATCTGTGTTACTTTTGACATTAGTGCAAATTTATTTTTTGTTTAAATGATGAGTAAGATTTATTATTAATTATATATACAATTCGTGGAATGTTTACTACATTGTTATTAATATCACAAATCTATTTTAAATTTGAATTTGTGTTAAGAGGGGTCAAATCTCTCTAGATGCAAACCTATTTTTGAGTGAAATATTTTTGGAATTTTATGATCCTAAAGAGATTTAATTCCTTTTGGCACTTGGAAGATCTAGAGTTAAGATGGATCTATACTAGTTTTTAATAATATTATTTATATTTAAATAAATATCACATCTCTATATACAAAATTATATTATTTTTAATTTTCTTAAAACATTGATTTAACCTTTGTTAATGGGGTGTTTTCAAAGATGGAAGGGGAGGGGTGGGATTTCATCATCCCACCTAGCCAAAGGATCTAGGAACATAGCACCATTCCCCCCCTAATAATTATTAAAACCCCGCATTAAAGAATACCAACCATAACACAGACTTGCATGCATCTGACCCTTAGTGTTCACATTACATCTAATTTGTTGTCCTTGATGGAAGCACGGGGGCTTCAACCAATGAACCTCTAACATAGCACGTGCGTTCATGGCATACTAAACAATACCCTTAATTTGACTACATATTGGAAAATACCTCTAAAAATCACATTATCTAACCCTCTACCAATACAAACCCAATACACCTTCCTAATTTAAGAGACCCCTACTTTCACTAGATATTGTAAGTTTCCATTTTTTCATTAGCATTTTTTATGCCCCTTTATATTTTTCATTAATTTTGAGCTTTTTTTTGTATACCTACCACTATTAAAACCCATTAACCCCTATTATACGCTCAATATATTGTGTCTTTTTTCCCCAATATATATCCCCCAATATGAACCCACGTGGTATGGTATTTCTCCCCCAGTGAAGCCCCCGTGGATGGAAGCCTACTTGATAACGATGTTAACATTGTGATAACAGGGTGTTTATGCAAAGTGATAGAGATGCTATAAGTGATATGTACAAAGGAATGTCAGTTCAGAGACAGATAGACGATAAAGTTTGAGAAAGTATACGCGAGCCTTGAGAAGCAAGATCGTGTACATACACAATTATTGTGAAGAAAAGTCGCGTACATAATCCAGACCATGGTAATATGGATAACAAGGGTATTTACCATTGTATTGACCTATAGTGATGGAAGTGACAATGGTTATTTGATCCTGCTAAAGAATACCAACGACATTACCAAGGGATTGGCCTAAGGTTTTGGCTAGCGATAAAGCTCTATAAGGAGATGGAGACCAAAATATTAGGTGTGCAAGTAATGTATTATACATGTGTGATCTGATTTAGAACATGTGTGCACAAAGAAGAAAGGAGAAGACCTAGATATGAAATATTTTAAGATGTGTTGACATAAATGTTTGATTGATTTGCATGTTGAAAATGTCTAAGTAGCTAACAATGATAGATTTGTAGTTATAATGGTGATGTGATCTAAATGAATTATTCAGAAGTCTGTAATGTTGACAGTGAAGTTGCAAAGTGTGAATATTAGGTTTACAACATTTTTTTTAGATATGTATGCAAGTTTGTATAAGTTTAGTCACACACATACACATATCTTCTTCTTGGTATTCACATATATATTATGCACAGTGTTTTTAGTATGTCCAAATATATATGTGGGTGTTGTGTACGGTAAGAGTGTACATATGCTAACATGTTTTGTGGAAGTCGTGTATATACACTAGGGTTTTGCAGTATGGCTTGTTTAAGTCCAATTTATCAAGATAAATTAGAACATATATTTAATATCAATCTAGGTTGGTAAACCTAAAAACAAACTCAAAGTATATGGATCTTAGATCTAACTAATTTAGGAAGTAGTTTCTTAGATAATTAAAATAATGGAAATGCATATTACAAATAGAAAGATACAAGTATGAAATGTTGAATGTGATGAAATAAATAAGTGAGTAATGATATTATTCAATTTTAGTTAACAAAGAAGAGTCTCTTTTCTCAGAGGTCCTGGTTGTCCTTCTTTATCATTCTATTCATTCAACAAGACCAATTTCACCATCTAATTTACTAAAGCATAAAACATCTAATGTAAGAGAGCAAGAAGAAATGGGTGCATAAAGGTTGATTTCAATCCAATATTATCTAACAAAGAAGAGGCTCTAACTTAGAGACATATTTTTTCCTTCCTTATTGAAGCTAATCAATTAAGAGAAATCATTTCTACTATCTCAATAACCATAACAAATAAGTTAGCTCATACAAGAAGTATTCATAATATTCACAAAGAAAATAAAGTACATTTATGCACATAATCTAACAGGAGTGTACTTAGCTTAAAATGGGGCCCCTTCACATTTTCTTGGTACATCTTAAAAAAATAAGATACATCAATTCACCATTCACATCACACAAAAATGTATGCATAAGAGATAAAAGGCTTTAGTTTCCAATTATATTCAGAAAATAATAATCATAACATATGTTCATGGTTGCTTGGTAGCTTTGCTTAAATAGGCTAAAAATATAAAAATATCATCTACAATTGCTGTAAAAAATAACAAGAGTCATATCCCATCTCATAAGGTCGGGCTCATCCCTCTGTTACACAAAATATGTAATATTCCCACAATATCCCAAAGCTGCCTCTAAATCAGAGGATTTCACGTGTCACTGGTAAAGTTTGACTAGATTTGACTGGGCCTATTCTAACTAATTTGGAGCAATACAATAAGAGTAATTCCATCCTTTGTTCATGTAGTTTCTGAATATTCCTTTAGTTCATGCCTAGGTGTCCTACACATATGACTTTAATGAACCATTATGGGAAATTCTGTTTTTGACAAAAATAAATTTTAGTGCTCAATTTGTACTAAAAACTCTAAGAACCAAAAGACATAATTAATTCACCTTAGTGTGCAAAAAGAGGTGAAATGTGGAAAATATGATTGAAATATAATGATAAAAGATGGTAAAATGATGGAATAGGTATGGTAAAAAAGGGTCAAAATTGAGAGCTAACACTCCCCCTTGTTGATTCAAAAACATGTCCTCATGCCTATCTGGACCTCTTGGACCTTATTCCCCTGCCCACTGATTTCCCTGTTGACCTGCCTATTGATATGCCTATTGATGTACATCCTACAATTGGTGCTGCTTGTAGGAGTATGTCAATTCCCTCTTGCTCCTTTTCCTCTCTTTTATAAATTTCAGTTTTTACCTTTTGTTTTTCATACTTGTATTGCCATTACTTCTTTACCTTCAGTCATCTGAATGCTTGCTTAGAAATGAGAAGGTTTTCTATTTCCAACTTCTTTGTTTTCTTCTTGAGCTACTTGTTCTCCTTAAGAATTTGATTATTTTGTTTCCTCTACATCTCATTCTCCTTTTTCAAATGCCTTTCCATTATTCCAATGACTTGAAGCTTTGTATTTAACTCTTATAACAAATTTTCCTTGGTATCTTCTTCCTTATGACTCTTTGATGTTTCTCCATGAGTCTTTTTAGAGATATTTTTTTATTTTCTTAGTTATTTGTGTATATGTTGAATAAGAGGATGATTCCTCTTTTTCACTTTCTTCATACCAAGGTTCTCCTTCCATTTCTTTGAGTTTTTCCTATGCTTATTTTTCTAAATTCTCAATAAGGTCATGATGTAACTGTTGAGCCCTATCAAGATGAAATTTTTCTAAATTTTTTTCTTCAATAATGTTTTGGTCCTCTTTAGAAGGTTCTTCTGACACTCTTTTCCTTGACTTTCTAGGAAAGGATGTGAATGACTTCTCTCTTTCAATATTTATCCCTTCCCAGTTCTTCTTTGATCTTGTCATTGGGTATCATGGTGACTACATGTATTCTTTAGAAAGGTGCAACTATTAAAAGGTTCCTACATATCTCAGTAGCTCTTATTCTTCCTAAAATTCCATAAAATTATTCCTCTCTAGAAAACTTTCCCATGTCTCCTCTCTTTTTCTTAATTGATGTTCAATAACAACCTTGACCAACCCATGATGATAATAGATAACATCTTTCTTTTCATTCTAGTTATTTACTCCTTTAATCATCTTCAATAAACCTTTTGAAAAGAAATAAGGGAGGTTGATCTTACTATCCCCTTTGATGTGCTGCAGAAGCCTTATATGATGTAAATGTACTACACTATATCTACCATCACAAGTGAAATACTTTTGAATAATGAGCGTTAATTCAACCCATGGTTCTTTGAGCCATTCTCTTCGAATTCCTTTTGACCTATCAAATGTTACTTTTTTTGGTCTTTCCAAAAAATAATTTCAACCCATTTCTTTGAAATTCTTCCCCATATGGTATTTCTCTCCTATTAATGGTAAACATGTAGCATGAGAAAGGTATTATATGATTGGGATAGTGACATCTCCTATAGTTGTCTCTTCATCATGATAATTTGATACAAATGTCTCTGTGAGCTTGGCATTGTAACCATAAAATTTTCTCAAAAATTCTAGTAAGCCAACCTGGTAAAGCTTTTGCACAGCTTCCTTGGTCCATTTTTCACGGTGAAACCCTTTAGGTTCCAATATGTGTTCCATATCTGAGTTTTAATAACTCTGTTTCTCTTTTTCTCTCTGTACCATTGCAAATTCCCTTCACTGGTAAATAAATTCATGGAGTTTTTTTTGTCTAAAATGATTCCCTTAAAAAAATGTTAATTCCATTCTGCTTTCAAATCTCAGAGAATTTTGTTTTGAGAAACAATTTTTAAGGAAGTATTTTAATTACTAGTGCTTTATGGTTTTGAAGAAAAACAAAAATCTGTTTGTATCCCTTTGTTGTCTGGCTTCGTCCCACTGCAATTGAGATATTGAAATGTCGTATCATTGTAATTGACTATGTCATATCACTCTTGCATACACATAAAAACATAATCTAGTATCAATGTGACTAACACTTTTGAAACAGACTTCTAGCAGTCTACACGCCCTTAAAACAATATTATTGTAGTCATGATTTACCCTCCTTTGAAATGGATTTCATCTACTTATTACACCCTTGTCTGGTAGTCACAAATTTCTTCTTTTCGAAATGCCATGCCAAATTTTAAATAAGGCTCATACAAACTAAAGCTCCGGTTTGGGATTTTTAATTTCGTATGCTTCCAACCAACTCAATCCCAACTGATTGGTCTATTAACTCAATCCAAATTCAACTCAAACTCTTAAAGGCTTCAAAATTTATGGGATTTTCTTTTGAAAACTCAATTTACTGATACGAAGATCTATAGTTTTCTAGATTCCTTCTTATTTGAAACTGCAGCCTTCGTATGCCCTAATTTTTAGAAGGTCAAATCATTTAATCAATTTATGGCTATAAAATAGATTTTGGTCTCTGCTTTTCCTTTTCTTAACTTGCCTCCTAACTACAACTCAATATTCATAGGTCTCCAAACTTCTGAGGTTTCTCTCTTTGCTTGGAATTCTTCTTGATTTACATACATGAGAAATTTAAAACTCTTGCAAGGTTTCCCTTTTCTTTTCAATTGTCTCTATGTCTAGTCTTCTTTACTTTTCAACTATCTCTATGTTTAGTCTTCAATTGTTTTCTCGTACTCGAGAGAACAATATACTGATTACTCCATGCATTTCAATTACCTGTTTTAGTGTTGTAGGCTTGTATTAGTCATTACTAAAACCTCTTCCAAGTCCCTTTATGCAGCATTTCCTATTACGAGTCCTTTTGTGCATCATTTGTTTATACAGGTCTTCTGAATATTTGATTGTGTTATGAAACTAGCTCACAAAAAGATAGAAAAGAGGCATCAACGCCTTAGAAATAAGCCTCTTCGAGGGGGCAACCTCCTTTACATTACACAAATGAACAATTCTTAGATGATACAAATGACCATACCTCATTTCTATATATAGGAGCCTAAGATGTCATAATATAATCAGAGCCCACATAACAAAAATAATGTAAGGGTACAATACTAACAATAGTGGGCTTCTGTGGGGCATAATAATAATAATATGGGGACTGCATGTGCACAGAAATATATTAATGGGGTTGTACTAATAATAATAAGGGATTGCACTAGTATTATAGGGACCTAACATGCCCCTCTCCTTCAAAAAGTGTTC